>VZTI01001817.1:152458-181754 GCA_013397865.1 Struthidea cinerea | reverse complement strand
CTGGCTTTTTAGCACCTGCAGCAAGGCACTTGTGAAAGAAGCAGGGTTCAACCTGCAGCCTCTGGAAGATCCTGATCCTCTGACCTAGTGGAAGGTGTGAAGAACTGGGCTGAGCAGCCACTGCTTTTCAGCTTCAAATCTGGCTGCTGGGTTTGTGTGTTTGCTGGAATGTTCTTTATCAGTGTCATAATTTTAAATTTTTAAATTTAATTCCCCTGCCAGCCATAACTGATCATATTCTATAGCAAGTAACTTATAGGGTGGCATGAATTTTTTTGCCACACCAAAATCTTATGGGGATTCTTAAACAAATCCTCTGTTCTCCTGTAAGTCTACCTGCTCTGCTGGAATTTCCTTCTCAGAAAAAAATTCATAAAAATTCTCAGAAAAATCTCCTTCTCAGAAAAAAAGACAGGGGGTTGGACTAGATGGCCTTTAGAGGTCCCTTCCAGCCCCAAATATTCTGTGTATCTATTATCCTGTCCTGGTCCAAAAGCTGGTCAATGTATCAAGACTTTGGGGGGTGTGACTGTGGCAGCAAGCTCTTTGCTAATGATACTCAGCAGAATGAAGAGTTAATTGGCTGTGGCATCATTTCTGTGCCTCATTTGGGATCGGAACATCCTCTTCTCTGCTTGAGAGCTGCAGGGAGCTGCCTCCTCTTCCCAGCCAGTGGCTGCTTTCCCCACCAGCCTTGGGGGCGTTTTGGAGCTTCAGTGGTGTTGCTCTGCACGATGCTTTTGAGATTCGGGGGGGTTTTGGCCACACTCATGGATGCAGAATTCTGCGGAGCTGATCAAAGGGAAAGAGCAGCTCTCCTACCGGGCGAGATCGGCAGAGCTTGGCTTGTTTAACTGGCAAAGCGAAGGCTGGGAGGCTTCACTGTGACGAGTTACAGCGAAAGAACCAGGAGAAGGCTGGGAGAAGACAGAGGAAAAAGCAGGAAAATTTGGATGCTGGGGTAGGAAGAAGATTCTCTGTTTCATCAAGTGTCTAGGAAAGCTTTCCAAGGGGAGGAAAAGGGGCTAGAACACAAAACTGCTTTCAGGATGAAGCTTGCTACACTGGATAAGAGAATCCCCTTACAGGGATCGTGTTTCTAGCAGAGTTTTCCAGCAGACTGCTCAGGGTCTCGCTGTATTATCAACCCTGAAGGCTGCAAATTGTGAGGGCCTAAACCACTGCAGAGCAGCTTACAGCTCCAGGAGTGTTGAGCTTTCCATTTATCAGGCCTTTACACGTTTAGGATTCAGATTTCCAGCAGCTCTTCAGAGCCAGGAGGGATACAAACAGACTCTCAGGTTTTGTCCAACACTTGAAAGGCAGGGATTTTGCTGTCTGAGCATTGTCATGGGCTGGGTGTCTCAGGGCAGCACCAACCGGGGACTTGGGGCAGGACTGTGGGGCTCGGTGACCTGAGCTCTGGAGGGAACCTAACCCTGGATGCCGCTTGCATCCTCCCCTCCACAGTCTCGATGTGCATCCATTCTACCTCTCCCTGTCCCGATGCAATGAGGATTTCCCTCCACAGTCTCGATGTGCATCCATTCTACCTCTCCCTGTCCCGATGAAATGAGGATTTCAACCCTTTTGCTTTGGCAGGTGAGGAGAAACAAACAATACAAAGCGAGCGGTCTGAGTTTAGATGGGGTCAGCACAGGGCTCCTGACTCCAGTGGGTGATGTTCCCCCATCAGGTATGACTGATCAGATCTTCCTTTGCCTCCTACATCTGAAACCTGGAGACGATTCCTGTCTGCAGCTGCTCAGCAGGATGCTGAGCACTCTCCTTATCCTTTTCTTCGTGTTCTGGGCTCATCCCCAGCAGCGTGGGCAGCAGGATGAGGGAGGGGATTCTGCCCTTCTGCTCTGCCCTTGTGAGACCCCATCTACAGAGCTGAGTCCAGCTCTGGGGTCCTCAGCACAGGCAGAACATGGAGCTGCTGGAGTGAGGCCATGGAGATGCTCCAAGGGCTGGAGCCAGGCTGGGAGAGCTGGGGGTGCTCACCTGGAGAGGAGAAGGTTCCAGGGAGAGCTCAGAGCCCCTTCCAGGGCCTAAAGGGGCTCCAGGAGAGCTGGAGAGGGACTGGGGACAAGGCCTGGAGGGACAGGACACAGGGATGGCTTCCCAGTGCCAGAGGGCAGGGATGGATGGGATATTGGGAAGGAATTGTTCGCTGGGAGGGTGGGGAGGCCCTGGCACAGGGTGCCCAGAGCAGCTGTGGCTGCCCCTGGATCCCTGGCAGTGTCCAAGGCCAGGCTGGACGGGGCTTGGAGCAGCCTGGGACAGTGGAAGGGGTCCCTGCCCATGGCAGGATGGGAGGGGCTTTAAGGTCCCTTCCAAGCTAAACCATTCCATGATTTTGTGACTCTGCAAAACAATCCCTGGAGCTGTCGGCACCTTCCCTACACAAGACAGGCTGACAACAACCCGGTGTGTGCTGTCCACAGTCAATTTACAGAAGCCCCGCTGGCTCTGGGGTGAGCTCTGGCAGTGCTTCCAAGCATCCGGCCCCCTCCTGTGTGCTGCCAGCCTCTGGCCCTGCTGAGGCCGGCATGGCACTGTCCCCTGGTGTCCCTGCCGTGTCCTGGCCACATCTTCCCCAGCCTGGTGCTGCTCTGCTGCCTCGTTCCTCCTGCTGACCCACGGGAGCTGAGCCTGGACAGCCTGAAAAATGCTGGGCAGCTGCCAGTGCCTCGGAACGGTGCCGGCTGCTGCCGGGAGAAGTAGGAGAGGAGAGAGATGCAGGCGAACGGCACAGCCTGGGGAAAACACACTAAAAAATAAATCAAAAGAAACAAGGGGAGCCAGGGAGAAAAATAGTGATGAAAGTTTAAGTAGTGCATCTCTCTCCCGGTCCTATTTGTCTTGTGGCACTTCGGTGTGTGTGTGAGCGGGAGGGGCCCGCAGGGCTGCCAGCAGGGCTGCCTCCTCTCCATCCCGAGCAGACACCTGTATCCCTGCTTCCCTCCTGCCGCTGCAGCTGAGCCTCATTCACGGACCCTCCTCACATTCAGGAGCTCATGAGGAACAAACACCTAATATTTCCTAAAATTGCCCCTTTTTCTTTCTGTTTTCTCCTAATGATTTGTCTCTTTTTTCATGCAGCCACTGAAAGGCCTGCATGTTCCACATTTCTAGGGTCAGCAGGATGGATTTCTCCAGTGGAACAGTGGCTTGCTGGAGAGTGCAGATCCCTAAAATTCCGAAATGATTCCTAGAGATGGCTTCATCTCACTGCAGCAAAGCTCAGCTCCGCTTTCCCACTCAGTGCCCTGGAGGGGCTGATTTTCCTCCATCTAAGCCCTCTCCAGGTCAGAGTGAGGAATATCACTGGAATACTCTTTGCTTTTTCATGCTGAGGAGGGGTTTGCTCCCAGATTCTTGCCTAGAGAGTGTTTTAAATATTCACTTTTCACAATGGATTGGAATTAAACCAAACATCAAAGTTCTGAAATCCTTTGTGAGAGCTGGCTCTGGGCAGGATCCATTTTGGAGAGCACACAAGCAGATGGGACATGGGATAAGGTAGCGTTTTTATTCTACTGGAAAGCCTTTGTACGAGGAGAAAGAAGTTTTTGCAACCCCCTTCCCCACTTTAACAAAGAGCCAGCTGCTCTGCAGGCAGGTAGCTGGCCAGGTATGGACTGGTTACTCAGAATGTTCACTCTGCAAAGAGTAAAACACTTCCCATTTTCTCTCCCAGTTGAAGGAGCAACACAATGCCAGAGAACATACCGCGTTTGCCAGGTCCTCGTTCGATTCTCCCCAGCCAGGCGGTGTTTTTGGATGGACCCTGTCAACAGCTACTGCCAAGCCCCAACTCAGGGCTGGGGGATTTCGGAGGGAGCTGTTTCGCTTTGCTGTGTCTGCCCAGGCTGCCCGGAAACTGAAGAGTATTGCCCACGACTGAGGGAGGTGGGTCCGTGATCCAGGACAGCCGTGATTAATGGCTCCAATTCTGCCTGTCAGCACGGAGGAAAGTCAGGGTGAAGCTTCCCAGATGTGTCAGCAGGGATGGGAGAGGAACGGAGGAAAAACGAGGCCCACCCGGCCTCGTTACCACTGACGGAATCAAATTTACTGATAAGAGTCCCTGTCACACACAGGATCCCCCTGTGCTGGGGATCCCCCTCCCAGCATAAAATCATGGAATCGTGGAATGCTTTGAGCTGGAAAGGACCTTAAAGCCCATCTCGTTCCACCCCTGCCATGGGCAGGGACACCTTCCACTGTCCCAGGTTGCTCCAAGCTCCATCCAACCTGGCCTGGAACACTGCCAGGGATCCAGGGGCAGCCACAGCTCCTCTGGCCACAGGGGAAGCTGAGGGACAGATAGACCAGGTGTCCTGAGTCCCAGGCTCTCCCAGCTGGATCATCCCTCCATCCCTGCTCTTGTGCAAGCCCCCTGCTCTGCCCAGCTGCCCTGCACCCAGACCTGTGCCAGTCCCGTGCTGGGAGCACAGCAAAACCCCCACCCCCTTTGGAGGGGCAGCAGGGGGCTGTGGTTTGGGTGTCCCACACGGGACTTCCTGTGACAAAAGGAGGCTCAGGGGGCACAACTCCCCGACAGGAGAGCGGAACCAGGTGAAGATCTGGCTCTGCTCCCAGGGAACGAGGGACAGGGCAAGAGAAATCAGCTTCAGACTGCATGAGGGGAGGGTCAGGTTGGGCATCAGGAGGAATTTCTCCCTGGAAAGGGTGGCCAGGCACTGGAAGGGGCTGCCCAGGGAGGTTTGGAGTCCCCATCCCTGGAGGTGTCCAAGGAACAACTGGATGTGGCACTCAGTGCTCTGGGCTGGGGACAAGGGGGGACTGGGCACAGGTTGGACTCGACGGTCTGGGAGGTCTTTTCCAGCCAAAATGATTCTGGGATTCAGTGACTCCACAGAGGCTGCAGCACCCTCACAAATCCTGCCCCGGGTGATGGTTAGAGATGCTTTTGGGGCTGATGCTGAAACTCAAGAGCACAGCCTTGGTTAATCTCCTTTGGAGGCAGCAGGGACCTGGTGGATCCAGTCCCTGAGCCCCTGGGAATCAGGGGAGAGCCCATGAGAGTGCAGAGACGCTCCAAGGACATCTCCTTTACTGCAGCTACGACCACCCTCCCACAAAGAGAAACGCAAAGCTGAAGGAAAAGGCTGTGGCAAACCCTGGCTCGCCTCAGCTGCGGGACATGCCTGAACCTTCTCCTGGAAGGGGGATCAGCAGGAACATCATTATCTCCCCAATGTAGGCCAGCACCCCTGCCTCCTCCTCCCCCTGAGCGCGGCTCCCGGGTGCAGACTGACAGATCAGAGAGTGCAGGCGAAAAACCGAATTCATTATTTTTCCCGTATGTCAGATGGTTTCAAATTGTATTAAAAAAAAAAAGAGAGAGAGAAAAAAAACAACCAGGGACATTATTACTGTTCATTAAAATATAGGAAAAAAAGGAAAAGAGGAGCAAAGCCCCCTGAGCTGGCCTCCTCCTTCTGGTGAGAGCTGCTCTTAGATCCCCTCTCCTGCAGGATGGGGTGGGAGAAATCCTGCCTGTCTCCTCCCAGCAGGCGCCGTGGAAATTCAGGGATGCAGAGCCCAGTGGGATGACATGGGAGACCGGGACCTGGCCATTAAGGTTCGGGGCTTGATTATCTGGATCTGCTTTGAGGCATCACGTGCCTTGAGCTCATTAGCCAACACCTCTTCTGTTAATTAGCTGTGGTATTTACTATCCTAACAGAACCTTACGGCCCGGGAGCCTCAGCAGAGCTGAGTCCTGCATTTCTCTTGGGATGGGCCTGGCTGGGAGCCTGGCACACCAACCCACGTGTGAGGTAAGGAGCTGGAAGGGCACGAGAGCAAGGCAGGCACCACCTCCCAGTGTTTAGCACAAGGAGAACTCCCTGTCCAGCCTACAGCCAGGGCAGACGGCGGGTGGGAGATCCCAGGGGTGGGCACAGCTCTTCCCAACTCCCTGCAGGCTGAGGAGAGTGAGGGCAGGTTCGCATTTTGAGCCTTGCTGCCTCTCCAGCCTCGATCCCGGGCTCCTGCCTGGCGCTCAGGGACAAGAAGGCAGAACGAGATGTGAGTTTCCAGCTCAGGAGCTCATTTTCACCGCCATGGCCCCGGCGCTGACCCTTTTCCAGAGTGAGAAAAGACAAGACTTTAGGCCAGGCTGGGAAAAATCTCCCTGGCACTTCTTGTGCCTATGATTTGAAGCATCACTCCCATTTCCTGGAAGAAGGATGCCTTCGCATTTGTAGAATCTCAGAATTGGTTTGGGTTGGAAGGGACCTTAAATCCCATCCCATTCCACCCCCTGCCATGGGCAGGGACACCTTCCACTATCCCAGGGTGTTCCAAGCCCCGTCCAACCTGGGCAGCCAGGGATGGAGAAAACACAGGAAAAAATCCTTCCCTGGGAGGGTGGGGAGGCCCTGGCACAGGGTGCCCAGAGCAGCTGTGGCTGCCCCTGGATCCCTGGCAGTGCCCAAGGCCAGGCTGGACGGGGCTTGGAGCAGCCTGGGACAGTGGAAGCTGTCCCTGCCCATGGCAGAAGGGGATGGACTGAGATGAACTTTAAGGTTCCTTCCAGCTCAAACCATTGTTGGATTCTGGGAATACTCCCATTTGCAGGTCACCAGCTGGAAGTCCTTGCATTCCTCCTTCCTTGGCATCGTGTTGAGTGATGCTCTTTCCAGCCTCCACCAGGAGACATTCCCACTCAGATGCCTGGCTGTGCTGCTGCAGAGGAACCGAGGGCAGCTCACACCAGGGAGCCCCACGGGGACATGGACATTCAGTGCTTTGCTCTTGCCTTATGGTGGCACCGAGATGGGCGAGGCGGGAAGGGCTGGGCTGGGAGCTGGGAGCTTTGATCTGGGCACCAGCCGAGCCCTCCCAGGTGTAAGACACCATCAGAAATAATAGAGGAAGGCCTCAGAAAGAGCCTAACCCCATGTCCCAGACCCGTCAGTGCCTTGCTTCCCTCCCCTCTCCCCAGCACTGTGGCCATGCAAGTGGCTGGACTCAACCCCCCCGTGGCGCCCGGCCCGCAGCTCCAGCCGGATAAAAACACTCCCTGTCCAACACACCTGGCCTGAGCCTCTTCCACAGCCCCTCCCACCCCACAACACCCTCCCACTGCTGCGCTGGACAGGGTCCTAAACCCTCTCCCTCATTCAGGACGCGGGAATCCCAGGGATGCCATGCTAACGTCGCCTCAGGGAAAAGCGTAACTGGAGCTGGACATCCAGCCCTGGCAAACAAGGAACAACCCCCAGCTCTGCTTGAAGCACCGTGCAGAGCAAAGATCAAACAGACCAAGCCACTGATCACAGAATCACAGAATGAACTAGGTTGGAAAAGACCTTTGAGATCATCAAGTCCAACCTACGACCTAACCTAACACCTCCTCATCAGCTAAACCACAGCCCCGAGTGCCATGTCCAGGCTTTTTTCAAACACCTCCAGGGATGGTGACTCCACCACCTCCCTGGGCAGATGATTCCAGTGCCCAGTCACTCTTTCAGTGAAGAATTTTTTTCTGACACCTAACCTAAACTTCCCCTGGCGCAGTTAAGGCTGTGTCCTCTCATTCTGCCAGTGGTTGGCTGGGAGAAAAGCCCGACCCCCACCTGATCCACCTGCGAGTGATAAGGTCTCCCCTGAGCCTCCTTTTTTCCAGGCTCAACAACCCCACGATGATGTTGTGGCAGATCCCACGGGAGCTTGCTGGGTGCCAGGGGTGTGTCCCTGAGCTGCAGAGGTCGTGGGCTCTGCAGACCTTCAGCCGCTCCGCAGCGAGGGCTGAGCAAATCCCCGCGGATGAATCCAGCATCCATCAGCTGAGTCTGATCAATGCCGTGCAATTCCTTATCTCCAGCGTGGCTGGGCCACACATTTCAAAGGAAACCAAATCCAGCCCATCCAGGATGGAGCACGATCAATCCCAATGTTCCAGCATTGACACATGTCTGGGCTTGGGCTGAATCCCTTATCAGGCAGCGGCACAGCTCCATGTGGAAAAGGTTCAGCCTCACAGACACTTTAAGTGCCCTTCTCTGCCCTCCAGTCCCGCAGCCTTTCCCGGGATCATTCATCCTGCATCAGCCACTAGCACACCCCCATTTTAAGATAAATTACCCAAATCTTTCAACCTCTGCTCGGAGGGAATCCCCTGGGGTGGCTGTTCACAGTCAAGTCCCTCTGTGAAGGCATCCCTATGGAGCCAGAGCCATTAACGCAGCACTCCCAGAGAGCCCGCAAATTGCACAGGAGTAGGAAAAAGGGGCTGGAAAAGCGGGAATCCTGCTTAGAGCCTGACATCCTGGGAATAATGGCTTTGGGTTTGCTGTGCCTCCATGATTTGCCAAAGGTTTTTCTCTGAGAGGAGTGCAAAGGTAGAGGTGTCACTCGTCCTTAGGGACGTGGCGCCTGTGCACAGGGCCCTGCAGGGAAACAGGCAGGTTCCCTGGGCTTCACCCTCTAGAGATGGTGACAACCCTACCAGAAATGGTGGGATTTGTGGGAAAAATTCCAGAGGAAAGGACGACAGGGAAGAGAAAAGGGACTGGAGATCATGGGAAGGCAGAGCAAACAGAACTCGTTAGAGAAGGGACTGCTGGGGATACTCCAAAATCTGCTCCCAAATGTGTTTGGCTTTTTTTTTTTAAATAGGACATTGATTTTGTTTCCTCTTCTTTTTTTTTTTTTATTTTGACTGATGGAGTGTTCCGGAGAAATGTCTGCTTTGGTGGAATTTTATTCTTTTTTAATTAAGGAATCAATAGCAAAAAAAGGCAGCAACACGTCAATAGATGAAATGTTTTGGTCTCGTTCCTCTCGGAGGGTGATGGTGAATCCGAGCAGGTTTGGCCTGACCCGGGAAATGAGGTGAGGAAAGAGCAGGGGAGGGAGCACCAGGTGTCTGAGTGATGGCTCCCAGGAGCTTCTACAGCAGAAATAGTTGTGTTTCTTTCTGACTTTTGTGCTTGATTTTAAATTTTTTTTTTCTCTTTCCTGGAAGTTCTCATTATTGCTCTCCATCCAACACCTCTGAAATGTTACGGGCTGAGAAGCAGCAACTCCCCCGGGGCTGCTCCCCTCTTTAGACTGAGACATGCACAAAGCAATCAGGACAGAACTAATGACATCCCAGCTCCTGGGTCCTGCTCACCAATCCCAATTCCAACCATACCAGGTTCCTGCTCACCAATCCCGCCACACCCCGTTCCTGCTCACCAGGTGTGCTTGGCTCTACCAGGCTGAAGCAGAAATGACCCTGCTCAGCCACGGCAAAGGAGCCTCCGAGGACACAGAACAAGCTGGGAGGTGATGCTGCTGTTGTTAATGGAGTATCAGCTTTTCATCCCATGGGGAAGCCCATTTTGAGGGGTTCTGCCAGATCTTTCCCCATTATTCCCACTATCCAACTGCACCAGGAGCCCTTGCTCAGTTTGACTCACAAACAGATCCCAAAGTTTATATACCATAAACCCATAAATGGTAACAGATAAATAAACACCAGCACTGGACCCCTGCTCTGGAGCCCCGAGGTGATGCCCGTGGGATGCTCCAGCCCCCCGGCTCTGAGCTGTTTTGGATCTCCTCCCGACACAGCCATGGACAGCACGAACAGTTGGAGCTTTTTTTTAAACAAGAAGTGCTGAGTTAGCACAAAAGGAGATGTTTGGAAGATGTCAAAACACAAGATTTGCGTTTTCCCCTTCCCAGCCTTTCATTTTGGAAAGGCTCGCATGAAATTTGTGGCTGCTTTCAGGAACATAAACCCCTCTGCTGCCCTGTCCCAGCTGGAATGCTTTCCCAGCTTTGACTCACACAACAAACAGCTCCCAGTGAGTTTATCAGCAATGCAAAACCAGTCACCCAGCTCTGGGCCACTGACTCCATCACTTCATGAGCTCTCGTTTTGGGACGAGCTGTGCCTGACCAGAGAGAGAGGGCATGCAGGCCTGGACGTGCTGGGTTAAACAGTACAGAATGAGGAAGAAGAGGCAAAAAGCTGGGAGAAGGGGGATCCAAGCAGTGGCCGGTGGGAAACTGGCTGGAAAGGATGAGGTCCTGTCTGGGCATGTGGGCTTGGGAGGTGGGGGAGTGATGGAAAGGTTCGTCCTGAATTCCTCACTCATCCCTGTAGCCCATGGAGCCACTTCCCAGCCCTGTCCCTGAACCTTCTTTGTTATTCATGACAGCCCGACGGTGCCATTTAACAGGAATAATTATAAATAATAATATTAATTAATTATTAATAATCAATAATTAGAAAATACCACAAAAGGTTCAAAAGCAGAGAAGCTGCTCAGAGGTGGATGAAGGAGGGAAGAGACGGCGGGATCCAAGTCCCACCTGCGTCAGGAGGGGACAGCCAAAGCCTGGCTCGTCCCTGTGACCAAACCCCCCCTGGAAGCAGCAGATTTAGGGGCAGCACCCCAGGATGCAGCCCCTGAAGATGCAGCAGGGTCCTGTGTGCAGGCTGGAGTGACTCCCCAAGCTGCCCTCGGCCCATCCCACTCCCATGGATCCGGCAGCATCCAGAGCCGGCTCTCGGCAAAGCTCTCCCCTTTCACAGTGCTGGAGATGAGGACGGCACACTGGGGGAACTCCCAGCCCCTGGGTACTTGTCAATCATCCCTGAGATGCTCCAGCTAATTATTTTTATCCCCCAAGAGTCGTGTGGCATTCTGGAGGTGGGGGAAATAGGACATTCTCTGCATCCCTCTCTCTCTCTGGCGTGGGCTAATGGTGCCTGTAAATTGCTGCTCCGTGTCAGGGGATCACCGTTCCTAATCAGGCTGAGATTTCTGATGGGCTTCACGCCGACCACGCTTCTTCCTCCCCTGCTTTGCTCCAGGGGGAAATGCAGGATGTTTTTTCCAGTTAGAGAAGATTTGCCTTCCCCTTGTGCCCACCTCAGCCCATTATGGGCTTGCGGGACTCTGGCAGGAGGGAGGGAGGGAGAAGTCTCCATGAAGGGATGTCTGGACTGGAATGCCATTCCATTTTTGGTTTGCAGACCACCAAAACCAACTGAGAAGTGTCTCACAAGGAGGCAATCGACTGCTTTGGCTCTGCAAGCACATGGTTGTCTCCTCTTCCTGTCTTTTTTGGAGAAGTGGAAGGAGGTGAAGCCCGGGGGGTGAATTTGTGCTTTCCCTGGGCTCATTCCTCCTGTGCTGAAGACCTTTGGCCCTGAGGGCTGGGAATGGCACAGCGATCTTCAGGAATGGGGGGCAGGCGGTGGTGGTGATCTGCAGGTGCTCTCCACACACAGAGAGCCTCCAAGGAGAGTTGTGACCTCGGCATTGCGTGTTCTGGGTGAGGATGGAGCTCCCAGACCTGGCGGCACCACAGACGTGGGAGCTGTGCCCACACACAGGAGCTGGGGTGTTGGGGTGCACTGGGGGGTGGTAGAGAGATGGGCCCTGAGGATCAGAGAGAGGGGCTCTGTCCTGGGCCCGGAGGTGACCCTGGGAGTGCATCCAGGTCACCGGGGATGGACTGAGAGAGGATTGTGTGTTTATGGACAGACTGGGCCTGTGAGAAGTGTTCATTGCAGTTTGTGGCCTTATAGGGCATTGTTTGCCTGTTACCATAACAGGTGAAATCTGTGCAATGCCCCAGGTGATTGGGGGACACTGTGGGGAACATCTTTCCTGTTTATAGGATGTGATATCCTGTGGGGTGCTGGGATTTAGGGAATTCTGACTGCGCAATAAACGGCTTTGCCTTTCTTCCACCTGATGAGCGAGGTCCTTGCCCGTGCGTCATTACTGCACTGGGGTGGTGAAAACACAAGGCAGAGGAGAAGATGTTTGCTCCCCATCAAGCAGACAAACAAACCAACCAGATCTGCTGGTGACTATCTTCCAGCTACTCCGGGCAGCGACAGAGGAGCTGGTTTGTTGTTTACCTACTCGGAGAGGAGATAAGGTCAGGAAATCGCAGTTGGCTTCTGCAATCCTGAGGGGGAGAGCAAAGCTCAATCTGGCAGATGAATCACTCGCTATTGACCGCTCTTCTTCTCAATTATTCCTCCCTTTCACGAGAAGCCTCCAAAACACACAGAAATGTTTCCACCCCGGCCACGGCAATGCTCGATGCTCTCCTGCAGATCCCACCTCTGCCTCAGCAGGAGCTGCTGCAAGTCCTGTTGCACCTTCTGGGTCAGGCCAGGAGACCTCCTGGAGAAGATTTTTGGAAGCCAGTCGCTGCCATCGCAGCGATGGGACAGGTAGGAGATCTGCAGGCAGGGATGTGGGGCCTCAGCTCAGGCTGCCTCGTCACAGCTGGATGCAAACTACCGTTTGCATTAGGTTAAAATCTTGAGTAAATTGAAATCACAGCAACATCTGCTGCTTTTTCATTAAGCTGGTGTTGACACCAGAGGAGGGGGACCTTGGAAAGACAGATGGGAAGGAGGGGGAAAGGTGGATTGACTCAGCACAGGCTCTTGAATTGCCTCTGGGCAGGAGCCCCGGGCTGGTCCCAGGCTGGGCATTGCAGTTTGGGCAAAATGACCTCAAACAAGAAGGTCCTTCCACCTTGAGCTCTGCTTCCTGCCCCAGAGAGGGGTCAGGGAGTGCAGGGCACAGCTGTCCACCTAGGGAGTCACCCCCTTCCCAGAAACGGGGCCCGTGGCACTGCCAAGAGAGCTCCCAGCGGTCTTGGGTCGGTTTTGAGAGAGCCTTGCTCGGCTTCTGCAGAGCAGAAGGGATGGGGGCGAACATCTGCCAGCAAACTGAGCGTCACCAAATCCACAGCAGCTGTACCCTGCTTGTCACATCATCTCTCACTCTTCTTCCAGCCCAGATTCTGAACCCATGGGAGGCGAGGAGGAGCGGAGCTTTTCATCACGGAAAAACCAACACGTTGCTCGTCCTCAGCACTGCAAAGCTTCAGAACCTGACCCTGGGGTGCTCCACCAATAACAGAGGCAAAGCAGCTTTATTTTCACTAGAAATTCCCTCGCTTCTTCCCGCGGTCTCAAGGCTTTGGGGACCTGACATCTGATCCTGGAGTGCCACTTGTGCAGCGCAGCTGTTTCTGAGCCTCCCCGCCGCAGCATTCATCCCAGGGCCTCGCAGCAGCGGTTCCCAAACAGACCCAGCTCAAATAAAAAGGGTTATACATGTCTGCAAACGGCCGTCCTTGTGCCAGAGCTTGTCTGGAGGATTGTTTGTGGAGGAAAAAACACACTGAGGAGCATTTGTTGGGCTGCCCAGCTCTAGCCACTGTAATCACCAACATGGTGAATTCCCTTTGTGCTGAAAATGAAAGGAAAAACCCTCAAACCACCTGATGATTATTTTGTTTGGCCCATTGCTACTAAAACAATCTCCCAATTCCTCGTTGGATGATTGTTCCTAATGCTGAGTACCAGCCCAACACGGGGCTGCCTCCGTGGTCGCTGTTCCCGCTGCATTCCATGGCACATGCCAGAGTCCTGGCTGTGGTCCTGCCAGCACATCCACACCATCTGCAGCCATGGAAGGGAGGAAAAGCCTCATCTGTGTGGGAAATGATGGACTGGCACTGGTTTTTGGGGAGCACAACTCTGGGGGAGCCGTGGGCAGGACTGTGCTGCAGGCTCGGATGGGTCCCCTGAGAGCACAGAAGTGATGGACTCAGTCCCAGCCCCCCGTACCAACGTACCGGGACCGTGCTGAGGACACAGGTGCCACTTTTACCTGTTGGAGAGACACCAGCAAGTGCCAGTGGCCACCTCAGCCCTGGTCACTGCACCCCAGGGCTGGAACCAGCACCGTGCCAGCTCGCAGCGCAAAACCAGGAGCATCCTGAGAGCCTCTGGCTTTGCTCCACGCTCACACTGTGCCACCCACCAGCGTCATTCCATGATTTCCCAGGCTGTGGCTCATCCTGGCTGTGCTGAGTCCTGCCAGCCCCTCTCGGGGGGCTCACACGAGCCCGTCAGAACTGCAGGTGACATTGGGATTTGCCACCTGAGGCAGGCATTGGTCTGTCATTTCTCTGGTGATTTTGTTCTCCAACATCCCTGAAGAGAAAGGGATGACTGACTGCTCCCATTTGTCCAAGAGCAGTGTCCAAGCGGCCCTAGCGAAGCCAGGGATTAGCACACCAATTCCTCTGCCCTCGCTCTGCTCTTGTCCACGTTTGGGGCCCGAGCAGAGAGCAATTAGAGCTGACAATGGGCTGCAAAGATCGTCTGGAGAGCCTGACCAGGGATCAGCAACACTGCGAGGTCAGGAGAGCAGGAATACTTCAGAAAAAATGACTCATTCCAGTGGAGAAAACGCTGCTGCTGCTCCTGCCCTGGGCTCATTTTGTACCGATTCAATCCCCCTTTGCTGTGCTGCACTGATGTGAAGGCAGGATGAGGAGCAGCACAGGGGGAACACCGGACACGGGGGTTCGGCTCTGCCCTGCCTGTGCAGGGCTGGTTTCTCCTTCACTGGATCCTCAAATGGGTGGAATGGGTTTAGAAACCTGGCTTGAGGTGGCTGCCTGTTCCCGACAAACCCTGAGTGCTCTCTGCAAATAAAACCCCCAACACTCACCAGATTTCAAAAGTGATTTGGATGAAGGAATTGTCCCCAAAGCAAGAAGAGTGCTGTTAATTTTCCCCTTCACTGCAGCAAGGCTGCTGGAGGAATGGGGTGGGGCTCCAGGCAGACATCCCAGCCCTGCCCAGGTGTCGTGGCTGGATAATTCACAGCTCTCGTGAATATTCAGGTGTGATTGAACAAAGAACACCCCCTTGCCTTCTCTGATTCCCTGCAGGACCTGCAGGGGAAAATCCTCTAACACAGCCATCGCCAGCCCCGCAGGGGAAATGAGTGGGGTGCAGGAACGGGAGCAGCACAAACACCCTCGGAGGGTTCTGCCCGTCCCCCCTGTCTCTTGGTACCTGTCCCTCCACCCTGGCACCCACCGAGGTATCACACGTGCCCCCATGGGACACTGCCAGCACCAGCCCCGTGGTCCTGTCACCCCATGAGCAGGGCAGGCTGCCAGCTCCGCAGGCACTGAGAAAAGCAGGCAAAACCCCATCAGAAATCACCACGACTGCACAGAACGAACAATAAACTCCAGCATTTCATTCTGCACAGACAAGATGGAATTTTTCAGTTTTCCAATGACAAAAACCTGAAAAATGAAGGTTATTCACCTAATTTTAACTCAATCATTTCTTTTCTTTCTGGAGGAAAGGAAGGGAAGAAAGGAGAGGACAAAGCTTAAAACCTTATCAACGACTTCACGTGAGTGTCTTCCACCGAAACCAAGGAGGAAAAAGCACCCTGGCCTGTTCACTGATAAGCTTTTCATCCCAACTGCTGCATCTTCCCACAGCATCTCCCCAAAGCCCACGGGAAACGTGCCCTGTGTCCATCTCCCTCCCACGCCATGGCACTGTCTGTATTAACAGCATCCTTAGCACTGCACAAGTGCCACCAGTCCCTGCTCGGGGCCTGGGGTTGCCCACCCAGAGGCCAGCTGGGAATTCCAGTTCAAAGTGGAGCTGCCCAGATGGAGGCTCAGCCTGCAGGAACTGCTGGTGGAGGGCTAAACCAGAACTCGGGTGGAGCTCCTGGATTAAGGGAAAAACCAGGAGTGGCTAAAGATGCAATAAGGGCCCCCATGTCCAAAGTGGGGCTTTGATCTGAGGATTGGGGATGAAGCCATCAGGGAAAGGTGGAGAAGCTGGTGAAACTGTAATATGCAATTTGCAAAGCCTGTCGGATTCGTGGATTGGAACTGGAAGACGATTTATCCAAAGGCTTGGGTCAGAGACTGTGTTATTCATTCCCTCCAGCAGCCTCTGCTACACTGTTCTTTAGGACAATTCAGCCTCCTACTCGGGAGCAGCAAAGCAACAGCCCATGAACCCACCCCACACCGCCACAGCTAAAAGTCTGATCCTCCATTTTCTGGAGACCTCTGGACAGAGCCAACCCTCCCAGAAACCACATTCTGCTCACCAATATTTCCCTTCGTGCTGAAAAATAAAGGAAAAACCCTCAAACCACCTGATGATTATTTTGTTTGGCCCATTGCTATTAAAAAAATCTCCCAATTCCTCGTTGGACGATCGTTCCTAATGCTGAGCACCAGCCTTGGTTTTGGAGCCATTAAGCCGCGTGTTAAATGTGAGCGAGCGTTGGGTTTAGGATCGCTGGGGGAAATCCACCCCATTTCTGCTATTGCTCTGAGCACAGCCGTGCCCTGAGCAGGAAGTGTGGGATGAGCACTTTGGGATGCTCTCGGCATGGCAGAGACTCACAGGCAGAGCTCATGAAAGCTGGGGGGGCTGAAACGCCACAGGTTTGGGTCTGGCCCTGTAGTTTCATAGTCAGAGGGGAGCCACAAGGATCATCGAGCCCAGATCCTGGCCCTGCACAGACACCCAACAACCCCACCCTGTGCCTGGGAGCGTTGTCCGAATGCTCCTTGAGCTCTGGCAGGCTACAAGCCGGAGGTTTTGTGGAGCAGGAGGAGGTGGATGAGGGAGGAGATGCGAATGCAGATTTCACTCCGAGGCAAACCAGAGAAATGAGTTGCTGCCACTTTCTGTGTCTTTTTGCCCAGTCAAACACCACAATCAACACACAGAGCATTCAAACCAGCCCAGAGGCAACTCTGCGGCAGAAAATAAAGGGAAGCAGATGAAAGAAACCTTCTTATTCTTAATTTACTCCAGTTAATTTTAGTCTAATTTGATCACAACGTTCTTCTGTAAATATCAGCCCTTCTTTAATAAGGCAGCGTTGGCCACGGAGGCTGCGAATGCGATGTAATCGCCCGGTGTGTCGTAAAAGACTTTCTCTGTTAATTGTTAGGAGGAACTGGAGCTATTCTGAGGCAGGTATGGGATTGCAAAGAGAGATAATTATAACCAGATCTAATTAGTAATTATAACAGACCTCTCCTAGAAATTGTTTTTTACTTAAATGTTCCCCCGGTCCTCCTAAGCAGCCGTCTGTGCCGCTGTCGGGAGGACCCTGGGTGACACCGGTGCCGGGACAGGGTGTGGGCACGGGGCTGCTGCCATCCCTGTCCCCATGGCCTCACCCCGGGATGTGAGGGAGCCTCGGCCCTGGTGTTGGCCAGGGGAGGGAGCAGGGAGCCAGGCAGAGAGGCAGAGCTGAGACAGGAGAGGGTGCTCTCGCCGCAGCAATGGCGCAGGGGAGGGACAGGGGGTGTCCTGGTGCGGGGCTCGCAGGGTCCCGGTGCCTCGGCCCCCATCCCAGTAATGCTGCTCCTCCGGAGTCTGCGACAGCAGCAGAAATCAGAAAGGATTTAGGGGAGGTGGGAAGAAGGGAGAGGCTACACAGAAAGCTGGGAGCTGGCTGGGAATGGCTCCGGTTTAGTTTTTGCAGTTATGTTAATGGACGCAATCCCCCCAAACCTTCCTGTGACACAGCCCCGACCCCAGCAGAGAGGCCGGGGCTCCCCACCACCGAGACACAGCACAGCACATCGCGGGTGACGTCCAGGTCCAGGTCCAGGTCCAGGGAGGCAAAGGGGCACAGGCACACCCAGGGACTGGCAGCTCTCCAGGCTGGTGGGATTGAATCAACTGGTTTTGTCCCACTGGAGGTCTGCCCGAATCAATTGTTTTTCTGTTCAGTTGTAGCAGAATCCTTCATTCCAACAGGGGAACTTTTTAAACTTCTGCAGTTTTCCTCTCCCACTCTTCTTGCTGCCTCTGCACCAGTCAGAGGTACCTCTGAACAGCAAAATGCCTCCAAGTGCTGCCCCGGGAGCTGAGACAGAAACCAACAGGGCCGGGAAATGGAGCAGCCTGACCTGAGGAGCCTGTGGATAGAAATCCTTGCTCCAGGACTTTTCTTGGACCTGGACCCCCTTTTTCAGCTCTTCCAGAGGCACCACCCAGAGCAGTGGGTGCTCCCTTCCCTCCCCACCCCACGCCATGCTGCTGTGGATCCTTGTGCTGCCTGTCGAGGACTGATGCCCTGGGACCACCCAAAGTGCTTTGGAGGAGTTGCACAGCTCGGCCTCTGCAGCACGGACAGGCAGGACTTTGCTGCCAACCTGCCCAGATCTTTCTTTCTGCAACCTCAGGAACTGAGCAGAAAAGTATCAACGCGCAGGAAACCTCAGTGCTGGAGCGGGAGCTGTCCTGACGTGGTCCTTTCTGCAAAGACAGGGCTGGGAGACACGAGGAGTAATTAACACAGCTACTGAGAGCTGGCCTTAAAGGATTTAATCTTTGAAATCCCGCTTTTAATTACGGGGCTGCACCAATTCTGACCCTGAACTGATGTGCTACTTTTTAATCGAGTTATTTCCTCCAAGGAGGGAGGAAACGCCTGGGCAGCAGCGTTCGCTCGCAGCTGGGAACGGGCTAACTAGGCCAGCACTGCGGGAATTCTCTGGGATTGTTTTTTTCTGCACGTCTCAGTCTCATTCCAGCAGGGAACACCCGCAGACAGGAACCTGTGAGCAACACACGTGTGTGTGCTGGGGGAGAGGAGCAGGAGGCAGCAGGCGAGGCACGGGGCTCACGGTGCCACTGTGTCCAGAGGGATGCTGGGCTGAGAGCGGGATGCTAAACCTGGAGCGGGGTGGTAACTGGAGAGCAGGATGCTAACCCGAGAGTGGGATGCTCATCTGAGAATCGCATACGAATCTAAATCTGGGATGCTAAACCAGGAGCATGATGCTAACCTCAGAGTTAATTTTAGAGTGGGATACTAATCCAAGACCAGGCATGATAATCCAAGAGCAGGATGCCAGTCTGAGAGCAGGATGTTGATTTTAGAGTGGGATGCCAATCCGAGAGTGGGATGTTCCACTGAGAGCAGGATGCCAACCCGAGAGCAGGATGTTAATCCAAGACTGGGATGCTAATCCAAGCACAGAGGTGCCCATTTCCCAACCCGCAGTGCCATCCCCGAAACAGAGGAAATCCCCCCGGAGCACCTGGCTGGGATTCAGCTGCTGGTGCTGAGTATGGATGGAGGGACCACCAGCTCCACCTCCCTCCCGAGCTGGCCCCGAGCAGGATGTGCTGCATCCCGCTGCGTTATCACCATGGCTCCCACCTCTAATCAGGGCTTCTCGCTCCCAGACAGAGCCGCTGACCTTGATCCCTTCCAGTTCGAGGCCCCTCCATGGCAAAATGATTCAATTAAGCCCCGGTTCACAGAGAGGGCTAAAACCAAGGAGGGAGGGAAAAAGAAGTGCCCGACAACAACAAAAATCCGCACTCCTGAGAACAATTTCCTTCTATGGATTTTTAAGACCAGCGGCTGGAGAATCACTTTCTCGTTTCTGTGCTGTCTCTCCAGTCAATAAATAAGAGGGAAATAAAGGATTTCAGAGAAAATAGAATGCAGTCAAAAGGTAAATTGTGGTCTTAAAAGCCCCTAAGAGACTGTCACCGACTTTGAAATGTTTCCTAGTTTGAGACCATTTCTTCCTGACTACATGGTTTCCGCTCCTTTATTTGCATCTCTGGGAGGTAATCTTTAAAACTGATTTTCCCCTGGTTGCATTTCATTGGCAAAGAAACTAAACAGGCTGCTGCATTACAGTAATAACATCAACACTGCAGCCACCTTCGCCTTAATTATTTCTCTGTCTTGCCAACAGAACCAGTTAAACGAGATTTATATTTGGGTGGGGAGGAGGGGGGTGAAGTGGCATGTGTGTGGATGGGTGAGATAACCTGGAAAAACCGATTTCTCCCTTGTTATGTGTCACCAGCAGTAAAAAAAAGGGTAAAATAATAATAAAAAATACACGAGGTAAAAGGTTTGGGCCATTTAAGTAATAATAATGTCAGCATTTCACCTGTCTCTTGCTTAATTATTTCCTTCTCTCAGCTCTGCCACCTGAACCAGTTTAGATAAGATTTCAGCGTGGATAAAGAGGAGGAACCTGTATTCTCCGAAGCAGATAAGCTGCTTTTTCCAGTCAAAAGGAGGAGAATACGTCACTAAAGCCTTCCCGCTGCCTACTCCAGATTTATCAACAGCCTCTTAGCAAAAGTCTTGCCACTAAATGCTTGTGAAGTTTTGCAAAATACTACCAGATAAGAGAGAAGCACTTGTAAAGACAAGAAAGAGGCTGGATGTGCAAAGCAGCTCGTCACCATCCGTGTCCAGCCAACACATGCTCAAGGTCATCCCAAAAAGCCCCAGGGAGGGGGAAATCCATGTTCAAGGAGAGTCCAGAGGTTCTGTGAAGGTCTCCTTGCGCATGCAGGATGTCCAAGCTGCCTTCTGAGCTGTGCTTGAAAGTCAACTCCTCCCAGACCTTCCTGCTCTGTCCTTTCAGGTCTCCCTCCTTTCCAGACTTCCACACCCACCTTTGTCCATCCCCCAGGGGCTTTAGAACAGCGCTGACTCGCCAGGAAAAGAGCGTGATGGAACATAAACCCATAGAATCAGAGAATCCCAGAATGGTTGGGTTTGGAAAGGACCTTGAAGACCTTGTTCCAACCCCCTGCCATGGGCAGGGACACCTTCCACCAGAGCAGGTTGCTCCAAGCCTCAAGTTCCAGAAAATCCCACTGCCACTGTCCCTCCTACCCATCTTCACCATAAACACAGCTTTGATCTTCCATCTGGTTCTCTCTCATTACTGACATCACAGAGGTCACAGAATCTCAGAATCCCAGACTGGTGTGGGTTGGGAGGAGCCTTAAAACCCATCCTGGGCATGGCCAGGGACACCTTCCACCAGACCAGGTTGCTCCAAGGCCCGTCCAACCTGGCCTTGGACACTTGCAGGGATGACGCAGCCACAGCTCCTCTGGGCAATCCTCACAAGGAAGAATTTCTTCCCAATATCCAACCCAAATCTCGCTCAGTTTGAAGCCAGGGAGAGGGGGTGGGGACAGGGCTCCTGCAGGGCCGCGGGTCCGGCAGGCTGAGGGCCCCGGAGGGTTGGGATCCAGCCTCGGGATGCTGTGCCCGCTGCTCCCACCGCCGCTGCCAGCCAAACCCTGCCCAGGCACGCGTTCCGCTGCCGCCGCCGCCGCAGATGGGCCTCGAGGGCTGTGTGCAAACATTCCCCCGCACCTCGAGGCTCCCGCGAAGCCGTGGCAGGCGGCTGGAACCCGTCCATCCGCAGGGAGGGCTGGGCTGAGCGGGAGCTGCTGCCGGCGGAGGATGAGACGCTCTCGGCTGCTCCGCACCGCACGACACCTCTGGTGCTGCGGAGAAGCATTTTAAAAGGGAAAGAAGCAGCTCCCCAGTACAAAGCCAGGAGTTTTTCCTCTGCTAGTACTGCAGAGTTTACTTTTATTATACAATTTTCACCCTTCGTGGCTCAGATGTTTTGCCTGCGTTTCATTGCTGACCCGCAGGCCAATCCTCAAAGCAGTATTTGCTCAGGGTTTCACGTGTGTGTGGCTTTAAAGTTCTTTTTCTTTTTAAAATAAATTCAGGGTGGGCAAAACTTCTTTTCTTGATTTATAACAGGCAGGGGAGTGATGATGCATTTTTGTGCTGGAAGAGCAGGGGATGAGGAGGGTGAACCTGAGCAGCCTGGGAGAGTGGGAGGTGTCCCTGCCCACGGCAGAAGGTTGGAATGAGGTGGCCTTTAAGGTGCATTTCCAACCCAAAGCCTTGTGTGGTTCTGTGACTCTGTGGTGATCCCCGGGCTGGGATGGATGTGCAGGGCAGAGCAAAGCCCTCGCTGCAGGAAGGGTGTGCAGGGGACACCCGTGCACCGCCTGTCCTCAGCTGCTGACTCATGAAGGCTGAGCAACTTCCCCCAGGAGTCACCTCCCAGCTCTGGGCTCTCCTTACCGCCCCAAACCTGGCAGTGAAGTGGCTGCATCCAGCAGCGGGGCTGGATGTGGCCCCGTGGCTCTTCCCCCAGAGCCACCCTGCTGCTGTTTTTGCTTCTGAGCTCCTCCAGCTCCCCTTCCCCGGCCCTGCCTTCCCACCCTGCCTCGCGCCTGATTATATTGGGTCTGCATGTGTAAGTACAGCCTCCTGCCATCCTAATCATCCAAAGTGGCTATTTGAATAACAGTTGTTGGTGCCTGTAGCTTCCTGTAATTTTCCAAAGGAAACAAATCCATGCAGACTGCAATTTTGCGCCTATGAATTTTGAATGAATGTCTCTGAGAGCCTCGATTTCTCTCTGCCTTCCGTCCTCGCCTCCCCTCGCCTGCCTCCCAGGCCCAGCTGAGCCAGAGGCTGCCACCAAAGGGGCAAGACTGAGTGGCTCCTTTCAGACGGAGGATTTTGGGCTGGGGAGGCTTCATGCCTCCTGGGACAGGCACCAAAACACAGTGCCACGGGCAGAGCTGGCTGGGCTGCACCCAACCCACGGGAACAGACCAGCTCCACAGCAGGACAAAGCAGAGCATGGAAGAAGCAGCATCATTTGAGCATCAGGTGTCAGGAGTTTTCCTTGTGTTGCTACCTCCAAAGTAATTTTGGGAGGTCCCTGACTACCCAGCTCTGATGGTACCCACACTTTGGAGTTGTTGCTGCTGGCCAAGCTCTTCATCTTCTAGCCCAGAGCAGCTGAAGGACATTTCTCCTCCAGAGCTGATCTTCCTGATGGCGACTGTCCCTATTTATTGTGGAATCATGGAATGGTTTGGGTTGGAAAGTATCTTAAAGCTCATCTTGTTCCACTCCCGTGCCATGGGCAGGGACACCTCCCACTGTCCCAGGCTGCTCCAAGCCCCGTCCAGCCTGGCCTTGGGCACTTCAAGGGATCCAGGGGCAGCCACGGCTGCTCTGGGCACCCTGTGCCAGGGCCTCCCCACCCTCCCAGGGAACAATTCCTTCCCAATATCCAATCCAAACATACTCTGTTTTATTTTAAAGCCATTATAACCTTCTCCCTCTCAAGTTTCCCCTCCTGTTCCTCTGCGTGCCGTTTTATGACACTGAGGGTTCTCCTTTTTTATGACATTGTTGTTTTTAAAGTGTTTTTATCACCTGGTTTTATTACAAAATTACCGTACAGCACCCCAAGTGCCGTAGGAGCGAGGAGGGAGAGCGGCTCTGGAAATACAGCAACTCTTTCCTGAACAGCTTGCAGCCTCGCCAGGGAAGGGGCTGTGATTTGGTGATGGATGGAGTGCTTGTTATCCACTATATTTTTATCCATACATATATAAAGCACTTTGGGATCCCGGCGGATACAAGGCACTATATAAATGTAAATCATTATCATTATCATTAAATACCTTCTGCATCTTTTAAACCTACCAGTTGGAGTCAGATACGTATGGGGCAGCTGCTGTCTGGGTTTTGCTGGGGAACCAAATGTGAGAGCTGTGATTTTTGTCTTCCTTAGCAATTAAATGGGATCTCGTGAAAGACTCTTATTTTTCCGTCGCGATTTTTTTCACGCTGCCACTGATTTGAAAGTCACTTCTCACCCACTAGGAGAAATCTCTGCAGAATTCCCTAGCAACAACGTGAATAAGAAACAGCCACCTCGAGTGTGAGGATGCTCCCGGGAGTATCCGAACCCACCGCGGGCTGTCCGGCGCTCGTTGCCCTAAGGACAGGGAGAGGACCCACGGGGTCGCGGGGAGGAGAGTTCATCTCCTCCATGATTCATGGCTCAGTGGGGATTACAAACACTTGTCTCCACAACTCTGCAGCGTTTCTGCTTGGCCGCTGCCCAACCCCGGCAATAAGTGACTGCATCAAGCTCCTGGATGCTCCTCTGTCATGGGGACCATATCCATGACCCCAAGGCTCCTGTTCCTGCCTCACCCTGCTCCTTTTTCCCGTTCTTCAAGGGCGGGATTGGATCCTGGGGGATCTGAAGGATTGCACACGGAGGCTTCGGCCCCACAGAAATGACCCCAGGCCGGGTGTGTTTCCACTGAGGCCATAAATGTCTGGATTCCTTTCTGCCCACAGGACAAGCCAAGCAGGCAGCACTCTGGGAGCCTCTTCCCCGATTTTCCTTCCCTATTTTGTTGCTAAAGCCCATCTTCCTTCCTGCACTTCAGCAAAGCCACCCAGTGGCAGCTACTGACAGCTCCTCCCTGTGGGAATTCATCTCCAGCCGCATTATCCTAGAGTCACAAAATCCTGGAATGGTTTGGGTTGGAAAGGACCTTAGAGATCCTCTCATTCCAGCCCCCTGCCATGGGCAGGGAGACCTTCTGCCAGACCAGGTTGCTCCAAGCCCTGTCCAACCTGGCCTTAAGCCCCATGCTTGGGAGCCAGGAGCCCGGTCTGAGATAAAAGTGCACTTTTCAGTGCAATTTTTTTATCCTGCCCCATTGGCATTTCCCAAAGGGAGATGACTGATGCAGGGTCAGGCTACACTCAGAGTGCAGTGAAGGGCAGGTCCTGGCCCCAGAGACCAGGGATCAGTCGCTCTGAGCCCCCAAGGGACCATCATCAACAGTACTTCATTTCCCCTTGTCATGACAACCGAAGGGATGGAGTTGGAAACCTTGGATGTGTCACAGGTCTGAGCCCTGGCCTTTGAACCCCACTAACCTGCAAGCAGTGGCTTGCAAGGGTTTTGCAATATTTAGTTAATGGAACAAGGTTTTATCCTAGTTCTCTATTTTTTTCCCCATTTTTTTCATCCTGTTTTCCCCAGCCTCTCATGAGCTGCAGCCTCCTGCTGCCCAGGGGAAATCTTCCATTTAGCTACATTTTCCTTTCTCATTTCATGCTGTAATGGGGATTCATCATAGGTGTTAAATCCATAATTTGCCATGAATCCCTTGTCTCTCTCTGTGGAGGTCAGAGCTGGGTTTAAAGGAACCCGATATTGTGGCTTTGTGGCTGCCCCCGGGGGAGAGCACCAGCCTAATTCCCCGGAGCAGGAGGAGGCTGGGGAGTCCTGGGTGGGTCATGCAATGCCATGTCCATGCTTTCCACCTCTCTTTGTCACCTGAAGGGGCAAATTTGAGCACACCAGGCATATTTAATGTCAAAAAAAGAGTAATATCCCCTTCCAGAGGGTCATTTGTCCATCCTGGCATGTGAGAAATATCCCGAGGCAGGAGAGGTTATTCTCCTGTTAATGACCAAGGACACCCACAGGTCAGTCATTAAGACACGACTTCCCAGTTTTACAGCCCAGCTGGAGCCCAAAGGAATGCCACAGCTCCAAAGCCATCCCAGTCCTCCTGCCGGATGGGAAGCTGGCATCCATCACCCTGACAGGGGCATCACAAGCGAGCGGCACCTGGAGTGCACCGTGATGGATGTGTCACAGAGAGATCCATCACGGGGCTCCCAACCCTTCCTCCACCACGAGCTGGGAGACGCTGGCTGAGCTGGGAGATGCTGGGAGCTGTGCTGGGAGGCCTGAACCATCCAAGGGACGGCAAAGAAGCTCAGGCACAGTGGGGGCGAGGCTGGGCAACGCTTCACGGAGCAGGGAAATGCAAGACAACTGAAAAGGGCTGGCCAAGCTCTTGGAACCAGGAAACCACATCCCCGCAGGCTGGGCACGGGCAGAGAGCTGGGATCCCTTCAGGCAGCCTCTCCCTGTCGCGGCCGGTCCTGCCCTGCCCAGCCGCCGGTTCATCTGTCACCCGGGCGGTCGATGGCAGAGCGGGGGCTGTCGCTCCGGCGGTGGCACGCTCCGGGAGCCTCGTTCGTCTCTGCCAGCTGACAAGGGGAGAGGCAGTCGATACCTGTGTCAGGTCACTAACAACCCAGCGAGCTGCCGGCGCCGCGAACGGCATCGCCTCCGTGTGCGCAGCTGGGAGAGGCACAAAAGGGGCTGCTGCGAGCGCAGATGCAGATGCAGAGGAGCGCGGGCAGGATGCAGATGCGGGAGTTGGGTCTTGATTGGCAAGAGGGAGAATCGTGCGTGGGAGTGAAAGCAAAGCGAGGTTTGCACGTGCGGGGGGGTCTGGCTGGTGCAGAACGAGAGGTGTCAGCGATTCAAAAGCGCGTGAAGCAAAATAATGTGCGTGGTCCGCAGGCACCCCGGGGAGCTGGAGCCGCTGGGTGCAGCAGAGGGAAAGGCTGGTGTGATGGGGAGGGAGCTGCTGGCTCCCAGATGGCTTGGGCAGACCGGGGGAACTGCAGCGGGGTCATGCCCAGAGCAGGAGCGGCTGCAGACACAGGCACGAGTGATGAGCACAGCAGGACAGAGGGGTCCTGGCACCCAGCACCCCCACATCATTTCACAGCACCCTCATGGCCATCACAGCCCCGAGTAACTGGAGGCCAGGGCAGTGGCAGAGCCAGCAGGAGGGGTGGAAGAGAGAAGGGGATGACTAAGAATCAGGAAGGTTTTTTATCAGCCCTCTGCACTCTGCATCCATCAGGTCAGCCCAGCCCAGCAGACTCTGCAGAGAGAAGCCAAATGCTTCGTGTTCGATAAAGCCACGGGTCAGAACCACGATGCCCTCCCCGCATCGAGACAAGGAATCACAGATTGGTGCAGGAACACCAACATTAATCATTTCTCTCCGTGTCTCTTCCTATTTACTCTGCGGTACTTCAGTCTTCAGTGTGCAGGCAGGAGTGCTGGTGTGGCTCTGAGGACTTGGCGAAGGGAAGATTTGATGGGAGAGGCGGCGTCAGCCAACCCCAGGGCCCAGGGCTGTAAGAAAATACAAAGTTTGTAAGAACTGCGTGAGCCCGTAGCTATGGAGCGGGGTTTGAGGGAGCAGAGGCAGCACCTGCTTAGTGCTGGCCTGGCCCTGCTGAACTTCCCCCGAGGTGGTTGAACACCAGCCCCTGCTCAGATACAGCCCTGGCCCGTGGGGAGGGACATGGACCTGTCAGGGTGGGCCCAGAGGAGGCCACGGAGATGCTCCAAGGGCTGGAGCCCCTCTACGTTGGAGCCAGACTGAGAGAGCTGGGAATGCTCACCTGGAGAGGAGAAGGCTCCAGGGAGAGCTCAGAGCCCCTTCCAGGGCCTAAAGGGGCTCCAGGAGAGCTGGAGAGGGACTGGGGACAAGGGCTGGAGGGACAGGACACAGGGAATGGCTTCCCACTGCCAGAGGGCAGGGATGGATGGGATATTGGGCAGGAATTGTTCCCTGGGAGGGTGGAGAGGCCCTGGCACAGGGTGCTGAGAGCAGCTGTGGCTGCCCCTGGATCCCTGGCAGTGTCCAAGGCCAGGCTGGACACTGGGCTTGGAGCAGCCTGGGATGGGGGAAGGGTGCTCCCAGGGCAGAGAAGCAGAGCTGAAGGATCTTTAATATCCCTTCCAAGCCAAAGCATTCCGTGGTTCTATGACATTTATCATCTTTCATGTCTGTGAGGTGAAACAAACCCCTTCCTCAGCTTCCTTCTCCCATATCTGTACGACCGTGAAGTTGTTACTGCATTGCTGTGACCCTGGCAGAGCCCGAGGTGGGTGGGTGAGTCCCACGGAGAGTTTCATCCTGGCACCCACCTCCAGCCCAAATGTGCTTACGGGGGATGTAAGGATGTCACTTTGCTTGTCTGCTTCAAAGCAAGGAGAACAGAGCTGGTGCAGATGCTGCCTTCTCTCCTCCTTACCTCTTCCTCCTCTTCCTCCTCCTCCTCACAGACAGCGTGCAAACCCCTCCAGAACGGGGGAAGCAGCACTTCCCAACACCCAGGTGAAGCCCAGCTTGGGAGGAGCCACCTCAAGACCCAGGTTTTCAGCACACAGTCCGTCTCTGAGGTCTGTTTTCCAGCTCTACACTGCTCGAGGCAGAGGCTGCTTTTCACCTCGGAGCCCCCGGGTTTGCCTGGCAGGAATGGTCAATCCCACGGAGGTGCCCTCCCACCCCAGAGCCACACGGGGAGGTGAGTGAAGAAACCCGGCCACCCTCTGCTATCAAAAGGAGCTGGCTCAGAGAGCTGTAAACTTAAGCTGCTCAGACATGACATCAAATATTTAGGTTATTTGGGATTTGCGCTCGATTGTTTGATGTTTCTGTTTCATTCCCAGTAGAGCCAGTTGCTGTTTTGCCACTGAAAATATTCCCAGCAGAAAATGCAGCTTTGTGAAGACCCAAAGTTGTTCAAGGAGAAGAGACTGTCTGGAAGAAAATGATCACATTTTCATCACTTCTTTTTTTTTTTTGTTCTGAATTGACATCCCAGCTCTACATGCTCTGAATTTTGCATTCAGAGAATTGAATTCCCTTAAAAAGTGTGGAAAAAGGGTTCCAAGCTGAACTGTTTCTGGACTTGAAACATCACCTCATCACATTTTCTCCTTGCAGCTCAGCATTACAAACAAATGTTGAGAAAGGGCCTTAGCCAGGACATAATCTCTTTATTTCCCGATCAAACTCCACTAAAGAGCTGGAAAGCTGGGAAATGCAGATGTCTCAAGCTGCCAACCATCGTTTTGGTAATGGAAATGCTTACTCTGCTCTGCAGGGGAAGACTGGAAAGACTTGGCATGAAAGGGGATTGGAATAAAATAAAAAATGAAATAAAAAGGGGAAAATGGCTGTAATCGAATGTGGATGCACTCGACACCCCTGTGACCCTCCTCCTGTCCCTGCCTTGTGCCATTGTAAGAGACACAGGAGCTCTCACTTCAAATTAACTTAATCTGTAGAGTTAAATAATTCATGTTGATTTAAGAAAGCTTTATTCCTAATGGGACACGTGTGAAGACAGAGTTAATATTAGAAGAGGCCGTGGAGGGGAGGAGAGAGGGAATTAGACTATAAAAGGTGAAGGTACAAGTTAATTGCCTATCAATTATTCACCTTAAGTCTGGAAGTAGCTCCCCTGCCTCCATCCTCACACCCTCATATTCCCTTTTCCTGGCTGTGGCCAAGCTCCCACTGGCACCTCCGGGGCCAACCTTTTCCCTGTGCCAGGCAAGTGGCACCTGGGAGCTTCCCGGGACAGCTGGGCTGGAGGTGCCACATCTCCCGCTGGGGAGGACAGACCGGGACAGGCTTGGGGTGCTCCTGCCAAGGTGCCAGGAAGGAGAGGAGCCATCCAGCTTCTCAACACCCCGTCATCCATCTGCTTCATTGTCCTGGTTCCTCCATCCTCCGGGCATGGCGGGTCCTGGTCACCCCAGGCCAAGGTGTCACCCCAGACCATGGTGTCACCCCAGACCATGGTGTCACCACAAGCTGAGGTGTCACCCCAGGCCATGGTGTCACCCCAGGCTGAGGTGTCACCCCAGGCCAAGGTGTCACTACAAGCTGAGGTGTCACCCCAGACCATGGTGTCACCCCAGGCCAAGGTGTCACCACAAGCTGAGGTGTCACCCCAGACCATGGTGTCACCCCAGGCCGAGGTGTCACCCCAGGCTGAGGTGTCACCCCAGGCCATGGTGTCACCCCAGGCCATGGTGTCACCCCAGGCTGAGGTGTCACCCCAGGCCGAGGTGTCACCCCACGCTAAGGCGTCACCCCACCCCAGCGTGG
>VZTI01001817.1:95462-152284 GCA_013397865.1 Struthidea cinerea | reverse complement strand
GGTGTCACCCCAGGCTGAGGTGTCACCGTGCCGCGGCCACGTCGGCATCGCGAGCCGGGGCTCCCCTCTCCCTCTCCCTCCTCGCTCCCTCCCGGGGAAGCCAAAGCTCTCTTCAAAGTTTCTCCTCGCTCGGCTGCCTCCGAGATCTGGGAACTCAACACTAATTAACGTGTCTGCAAATCCCAGCTCGGCTGCCGGGGCCTCCAATTCCTTCACGGTCCCGCGAGTGCAGAAGGATCCACGAGCGAGCCCTCTGGCTCCTGAAGCTACACGGCTGGCAGATGCATATTTTAACAACACACATCTGTTGGCAATATAATCTCTTGTATTTGCCCTCCCTGCTCTGAGCTTTGATGGAAGACCGGAGGGAACTCTCCAGTGGTTACAGCCGAAGTGTTTGCTTTGCAATTTTGCTCGATTGCTGCCTGATTTTATTTTTAAATTTCTCCAAGTCCTAATCAGGCTCTTACTTTATTTAATTAATACCCTGGCTTAGTTAAATAGATCATAAATTAAGCAGCCCTGCCATTAGAGATGTACCAGGTAGCAAATAGCCCTCCAGTGGCTTCCCAGAGCCTGCCTGGCTTGGGCTCCCCTGCCAAACTGCCTTGACATCCTTTGTTGGCAGAAAATCTGGATGCCTCCAGATGTCCCAAATCCCACCCCATCAGATTTGTCAACCTTCCCTGCTTGGGGCACATATCCTGAGGAGATTGGGCAGTGACTCCTTCCCCAGACAGTTTGGGCAATGGTAGGAGGGAAGGTGAGGGAGACCTGGAGAAGGGGAACCCTCCGGCTTTGGGATGCATTAACCACATTTCCCAGCAATATTCGTCCCCGGAACTCCACGAAGAAAAGATTTTCCCTGATGCTGATGACATTAATAGGCTCGTCTGTTTGAGTGTTTGGACTTCCAAGGCTATGGAATGATCTGTTCCACTACATTTAACCATGTAGATTTGAAAACAATGTGACAAAACCTTAAATATTTAATTAAAATATGGTGTAGCTCTGCATCTGAGCAGGGAAGTAGGAGGCATCAGCCCCATGAAGCTGTTGTCAGACATGAATGACAGCAGTTGGAGCCTGAATCGGGAGGCATTAGGGGATTTCTTGATACCAAGGAAGTGGAAAAGCTGGCAAGGACAGACAAAGCAGCACCAGCCCAGACAAAAATCCAGGCAGGGTGATTTTTCCAGAGGCGAGTCTGGGGGTGATAGAGCGGGATAGAGTTCCCCAGAACTGCCTCTCACACCCAGCTGGCTGAAGAGCCCTTGACTCACTGGGAAACCAGCAGCAGACGTTGGGCTCCCACCAGAGCCCCCCAGCCACCAGAACCTCTCAGCTCTGCCTCCCAGGACACCCCATCCCAAAGGAGCAGTGTGAGCTGCTGATCAACAACCATCTCCAAAGGTGGGGCCATCACTCCTACCTCCCCAACCAGCCTGAAATGTCATAGAATCACACAATTTCCTGAGCTGGAAGAGACCCACAAGGATCACTGATTCCACGGACACTCCAACAATCCCACCCTGTGCCTGAGAGCGTTGTCCAAACGCTCCTGGAGCTCTGGCAGCCTTGGGGCTGTGGCTACATTTCCCCCTCAGAACTTCTGCATAAATACCCCTAAAGTGAAAGATGAGCTGCCAGTGGGTTCCAAACCCACATTTTCTCATTGATTTGGCCTAAATTGAACATGCTGTAACTTTAATTTTCTTAAAAGGAAAACACTCTGGAAATAGAAGTTGCTGAACATCTTAGGTAAATGTACCAATTAGCAACTGCCATGTACATCCACATAAACATTAACTACCATCTATTCAACACATTCCATAACCCCAAAGATAATAACGATTTCCTTTTGATCCATAAAAACATCTCTCTGCTCAATCAACGCTTCGCAGCAGCTCTGACGCACGCCCTGGGACTAAATTAGTTTTGAAATCTTTAGCTCTAATTAAATAACATTATTTCTTTTGTCTGGCTCCGGCAACTTATTCTGCTTTCACAACAGAAGGAGGGGAGCCCAGGCGAAGGAGGGGTTGTCGGTGAGCAAGACAAAGTTCCTCTTTCCCATTCATTTCCAGGATTATTTCGTGTATGGGCACATGTCAGAGCTCTGAGCTGCTGCCAAGGGTTGATTGAGCGGAAGGAGGAATCAAAGGAAAATCATCATTATGGTCGGGGTCAGGGAAGGAAGGGGTGGCAGCTGGGAAAGTTTGGGGGTAGGGAACGTTCTAGGGTCGTGGAGGGAGGAAAACAAACGCAGGGGAAATCGCAAACCAGGAATTTGAACTCGTTTTTCACAGTGCAGACTCCAGTGAGGTGCGCCTTCAACCAGAGCTGGTACCTTAATCCACTTCTTTTGGCTGCTTAAAACTAATCAGTGTTGATTTGACTAAAAGCACTGAAATTCTTGATTTGGATCTTTTTAAAAGGTTTTTTTTTTTTTCTCCCTAGAGACTAAGCAGGAATAAAAACAACAAGGAAAAAAGAAATCCAATCTTCAATTTAAACAAGCTTAAATATGCAAATGGTTTCACTCTGAGGGTTGAATAATCAGGATGGATCTGGGAGCAGCAATACAGACTGGGTTTTGTCCAAGCTTTTCAAGAAAAATACCATTTTCATTAAGTTCTCTGAAGCCACGTCCATGCCGGGAAGCCTCGCTGACGTTCCTGCCTTTTCCCAGCACTCCTGTGGGGAGAGCCCTCCCTCCCTGCCAGTGCTCCCCTCCCATCTCCCACACAAAAAGGTCCTCCACATGATTTTGGGAGCCACTTTCAGTTTGCAATCCCAGGCAATATCCTCCTGGGCTGCTCATGGGAAAGATTAATTACTGAGAACCACAGCATAATAAAATACTAGTACGTAGGTAGTTTAAAAATGCTGCAATAGTGTGAAACCAGCCTTTCCTCAAGGGGTGGAGTCGTCCCGGGCCTGTAGGCAGGGTAACGCGTAAGTGATGACACTGACACTCATCACATCCTTAAATTTATGGAGACTCTCTTGAACTGAGGCATAAATCCATGGAGCTGAAGTGCCAAACACTCGTTACTCCTCCTGGAAGTGCCGTACTCCACCCCAGAACTGCAGCTCCCCCGAGCAGCTTCCTTTGCTCCTGTTCTCGGGATTGAGTGAGATCCACTGCTCTCACATGGACTCCTTCCCAGTCCTCTCAATCCAGCAGCAAAACATCTTGTCAAAAGCCACTCAGAGTGGCCATGAAGGCAATGAAACCCCCCAGAAACAGCCCACGGTGTGCGAGGAGCTGGGACTCACCAAGGACAGTCAGCCGGGCAGGTCTGGATCGGATGGCGGCTTGGATGGCCTGGCACTCGTACACGGCGTCATCCTGGAGGTCAGCTCGCAGGATTTTCAAGTGGTGCTGCCCCGACAGATGGTCTCCTACGACCAGATAGCGCGGGTAACCTGCCCAAGGCAAAGCACGGGTCAGGAGGCAGCTGGAGCCACGAGCCCAGGGATGAGGAGAGCAGAGCCCCAGCACCCCACAGCAATTCCCAGGATCCAGGGAGCTTCCTCCCCTCCTTGGCAGCCAGCCCGGAGAGAGAGAAAGAACCTGCCAAATTCAGGAAAGAGACTGCACGCTTTGCTCTACAGGTTCAAAAAAGAAGTGCTGAGGAAGGAGCATTAATTGAGATCCCAAGGAATCATGGGATCATAGAATGTTAAGTGTTGGAAGGTTTGGTTTTGACCTTAAAGATCATCTGGACCCAAGCATCCCCTGCCATGGGCAGGGACACCTCCCACTAGATCAGGTTGCTCAAGGCCTTCTCCAGCCTGGCTTGGAACCCTTCCAGGGCTGGGGCATTCACAATGTCCCTGGGCAAGAAAAAGGGATGAGCCCTTCCAGCAGGAAACCCAGCACCTCCTGCTCCTCTGCAACCTGTCACGGAATATCCTGAGTTCCCAAAATCAGCTGTGGTGACACCCTGGAATACAGCCACAGCCAGGTCTCTGTAAAGCTTGGGCAGCGCTCTGGGGGTAGCCCTGGTCAGCCTGGCTGGACACACAGGATGGACACAAGGGAGGGAAGGTGCCATCCCCCCGTCCCGCCGGTGCCCACTGCCCTGTGTAACACAGCGCTGGCACATCCCTGTGCTTCTGTTGTTTCTCGAGTCACCAACAGCAGGATTTGCTCTCCTGAACTGCGAGAAATACAAATGATGGGTTTGTTTGCATTGTGCTAATTAGACACTGGCTGAGCTGGTATCACGCGAGCTGGCAGCTCCTGTGGCTTCCAGCAGCCCCGGCTCCGTTAATTGTGGAAGTCATTCACATCAGCTCCCTCCTTCACTGCAGCTCTTGTTACCCAGTCGTGTTGCAAGGTCTTGCATGGAAAGCTCAGCGCTCTAATAGATGCAAAAGTTGTGGCTCAGAGCTTTGAAAAACAGGCGAAGACGGGGCTGCTCACTCGGGCACGGCTGCAAATGAGCAATTATATGTATTAATAAAAAACAGGGGGAAAGAAGAAGCAGGCACTGCACTTTAGGGAAGAGCAGGGTCCCTGGAGACCAAAAAGCACGGAGCCTCCCCTGGTGTCTGAATGCTGCTTCTCGCCTTGGGGAAAACTCTCTCAGGTCACCAGGAGCTGAGCAGTGTCACACGTGTACAAACTCTGCAGAGCCTGGGGGGACACTGCAGCTCCTGAAGGGCTCCATGTCCTCTCAGGCTATTTCCAGCAAACACTCTCCTTACTCACTTGAAATATTTCAGTTCCAAATTAGTGTTTTCCAGCAAAACATACAGAATAAACTCTAAACTTCCCCAGTGTTGCACCTGTCTTCACCAGCTGCAATTAACCCTCAACCACGAGATGGGTGTGGGATTAAGGAATGTGGGTTCCAAGGAATTTGGTCACCAAACTATAATTTGCCAAAACTAAAGCTTGAGGAAGCCACAAGCACTTGTCCAAAGCAAACAGAGGCTTGCGGGTCCCTTCAAACTCAGGATATTCTATGGTTCTTTTTATTTTTGAGAATATCAAAACAGGCACTTTCAACATTTACAAAACATTTCATCCCACATTTTGGAAAGGCGACATTTGTTTCCAAGGAAATCAAAACAGGGTTTTCCAAAGGGTCAGGCGCCACCTGTGGGAGCCAACAGTTTTGTTTCAGGTCAGAGTGAAGCAAGTTTTGGTTTATTCCAAGCATCAGTGCCTACGTTGGGGCGGGCTGGAAGGTGGAGCTGAAATGAAAACATTATTCCCCAAATAAATGTTGTGGCAAGGAGAGCTCCTGCTCTCCTTGTTTATGGAGGGTGGTGTCCCGACTTACTCGAGAGATCCCGTCCGACTCCGAGGGCCAGCCCGTCCTTGATCCAGAGCACGATGCCATTGTACTCGGGGATGGCACAGAGCAGCGTCACCGGCTGCCCCGCGATCACCACCTGGTCCTGGGGCTGCTGCGTGAACGAGGACGCCTGGCCTGCACAGGGGAACAAGAGAGGAGCAGGACGCTGTCAGTTCTCCAGAGGTTTTCAACACGATGCAGTTCCTCGGGATGCAGCGGTCCAGGATGCTCCTGGCACAGCGCAAATGAGCCCTGCAGCTTTTAATTATGTGATTGCTTAATTACGTGATTGCTCCATAGACTGGTGGAATGGTTTGGGTTGGAAGGGACATAAAGCTCATCCCGTTCACAGGGAAGAATTCCTGCACAATATCCCATCCATCCCTGCCCTCTGGCAGTGGGAAGCCATTCCCTGTGTCCTGTCCCTCCAGCCCTTGTCCCCAGTCCCTCTCCAGCTCTCCTGGAGCCCCTTTAGGCCCTGGAAGGGGCTCTGAGCTCTCCCTGGAGCCTTCTCCTCTCCAGGTGAGCACCCGCAGCTCTCCCAGCCTGGCTCCAGAGCAGAGGGGGTCCGGCCCTTGGAGCATCTCCAGGGTCTCCTCTGGACTCATTCCAGAAGCTCCACATCTTTCCTGTGCTGAGGACCCAGAGCTGGACACAGCACCTAGTGACAGACAAACATTTGCAATATTTTTGCTCCCTGGGGGGAAAAAAAGCTCCAGCCAAGAGGCACCAGCATTTCCTGTAACTGTTTTATTCCAAATTGTGGTGGTAGCGTTTCAGCCACAACGATCACAGGCAGAGAAGCAGCAGGATGTCCAGCAGCAGCAATATTTTATATTACACGTAATACAAGAGGATGTTGGTCCTCTGCTTGTGAGCCTTGCTCCCACCTCGTGTGCTCTCCGGAATCAGGATGCGCGGATAACAGCCTGTTATAAAACACGCAGGGGAGCAACCAGCTGCTGCTGTTCTCCTCCCTCCCCCAGCCTAACCTCCTGGCATTTGCTGGGAGCTTCCCACACATCTGCAGGGGAAAGGAAGGACCTGCTTCAGCCCTGCCTTTCGCCCAAGCTGCATCGTCAAAGTCGCAGATCCCTCTCCTCACCCTTCCCTCCCCGCGATGCCGCAGTAACAAATCCCAGCCCTGCGTCATCTCCTGCCCTGGCGGGATGTCTCACACCTCAGGTGTGACATGGCGCTTCTCATTTGCCATGGGGTGTGCTCCAGTCACTGTGGCCTCTTCCACAGCAGAGTTTACTCAGCATTGCGTTTTATTTTCACTCTCCCTTGGCTTTGCCATGGTTGGAAATCATTTGCAGAATCAGAGAATCTCAGCGTGGTTTGGGTTGGGAGGGATCTTAAAGCCCATCTCATCCCACCCCCTGCCATGGCAGGGACACCTCCCACTATCCCAGGTTGCTCCAAGCCCCGTCCAACCTGGCCTTGGACACTGCCAGGGATTCAAAGCGTTAAGTCCTGATGTTTTTTTTTCTTTCCATAATGAGTGCATGGGACAACTCCAAAATCCCCCTTCAGAGCCACAGTCTAATGCTGGAAGATCCTAAATGTGGGGCCCTTTCAGGCAGATCTGCTGGTATCTGGGCTCCTGCGAGTACAGTCCTTCGTGTGGGTTGGTTGTAGAGCATCGCAAATGCTCTGCCACCACTTGGTCCTGCTCTGACTCTGGATTCAGGAGCAGATCTGGCAAAGAGAGGTGTTGGGGGAAAGGCAGAACCACCAAATGCCCCTCACTGAGTGACCTGTGGGGTTTGTAAGACCGGGAGCCTCTCTGGGTGGGAATTATGGCCCTGCACCAGGCAGGAATTCAGAGCCCGTGCCCCTCCACTGAGAGTCTGTTCAGCCCATGGAAGGGGACTGGGCTGGAGGAAAAATTGCTCTTTAAAACCAATTTGTCAAAGCGGGACAGTCTCCATGTGATCCACCCCAAATCAATTCAATCCTAATTTACACCGACTCCATTTAATCATTGACTGATTATTAATCCGGAACCAAGGTTAAGTGTGACACAAGGTCTTGCATCCCAACTTGTTTCCCGATGAGCTGCTGTGCCTTTCCTACAGGGCAAAGCTCCAAAGCGCCATCGTTTCCCAACTCGTGCCGTTGAACCAACGTGTGTCCCCACAGGAGTGCTTCTATTTCAATTTAATTTATTACAGCTTCAGCTTGCTCTTAGCCACCCAAAGGAGCACAGGGAAAAGCAGAGCTGTCCTTTCTAAATTCCAAGCTGGTTTACATGCAGGAAGGTAAAAAGCCCAGCTGAAATTTTTGCAGATCTCCAGGAGCACCCTGGGCACCTCATTCCTGGGTGTTTCACAGATCCCACGTCTCCCAGCACCCCACATCTCCAAGGAGCTCTGGTTTTCACCACAGATACTCCAAAAAGACCACAGTGGTGGCTCTCAGCGTGGTGCTACCTGCACAACTGGGCAGGTTAACTCCCGAGGAGATTCCAGCTTTTCCTGCTGGGACACACTCGTTGGAAGTCATGGTGGCCTCTGATTCCAGCACAAAGCCTCGTGCTGAGTTAAGATTTAAATATTTGATTTCAAAGGGAATATGAATCAGATCTGTATTTGGGTTTTTTTTTTTTGGACTCATAAAGGACAAGCACTCCTAGGACAGCAGGGAAAAGTGGGATGAGAGAGAAAACTCAGAAGGCAGAAAAAGCGAGTCTTTTGTTGTTTTGTTGTTTTTTTTTAATATATACTTCCCCCCCGCTAACTGGGTTTTCACAGCTCACTCTGTAATCCTGACAATTCTCAAGGCAGAGCTGGGCGAGCAGGGACAGCGCAGGAAGGCAGCAATAACCCAAAAAGATTTGTTTTATCAGTGAGAATTATCAGGTTGTCAGCTGGGAGCTGCACGAGCCCTAATGAGAACGCAGAGGCACAAAGTGGTGTCTGTGCCCTCTGCAAATGCCCATTAAGCACAGGCTTCATTTGGTAATTGCTGCTGGAAATGAAGCTCTTTTTACGTTTTATTTTTCCTTTTTCTCTTATGTCTTGATTCGTTTTAAAGACGAGCTGATGACCACGGAAAATCAGAGCAGAAACATGGCATATGTCTCCTGTCTTTTCCTTCCCTGTGTCTGTTCAGTGTGAAGAATTGTCACTTAAACCCACTTTTTATTCATCCGAGGCTCCATTTCAGCTACAAACAGCTCAGACTCCGTCACAGGAGAGGAGAGACGGGTGTAAGGACCTTAAGAGCATTACCTGGCCCAGTCCCTGCTCCACAGCAGGATCATCTCTCCCTAAATCACAGATAAAAAAAAAAAGAAAAAATTACTGAAGGCAGAGCTCAACTCGCTTTCAAATCAGCTTAAAGTCTGATTACTGGGTTTAACTGGGTTTGGAAGATCAGAGGCCCGTCCACGTTACAGCTTATGTCTTAATGTCAAAGGAACAAGTAATTTGCAGAAAAGTTCTAAGGGAGATAAGATACTTGACAGAAAATAACTGAAAATGTGGAGATTGGGAGAGGCTGATTTACAAATGCAGGTTGAGCGTTTTCAGCTCCAAGAAAATGGGCTGAAAGAAGCCAGCTGAGTGTTTTTCCAGGAGTGTTTAAAATGCTATTACAAAATGATGCTTTGGTTCCAAAGCAGGAGGTCTGACTCCAACCTGTTGGGCAAGCAGGAGTTTCCCAATTTCTCCCCTTCCACTAGATAGGTTTTCAACAAAAAATGTTGGCTAATCCAAATCTCTGCAGAGACAGGAGTTCATCACAGAATCGTGGAATGGTTTGGGTGGGAAGGGAACTTAAAAGTTCATCCCGTTCCACCCCCTGCCACAGGCAGGGACACCTTCCACTGTCCCAGGCTGCTCCAAGCCCCATCCAGCCTGGCCTTGGACACTGCCAGGGATCCAGGGGCAGCCACAGCTGCTCTGGGCACCCTGTGCCAGGGCCTCCCCACCCTCACAGGGAACAATTCCTTCCCAATATCCCATCCAGCCCTGCCCTCTGGCAGTGGGAAGCCATTCCCTGTGTCCTGTCCCTCCAGCCCTTGTCCCCAGTCCCTCTCCAGCTCTCCTGGAGCCCCTTTGGGCCCTGGAAGGGGCTCGGAGCTCTCCCTGGAGCCTTCTCCTCTCCAGGTGAGCACCCCCAGCTCTCCCAGCCTGGCTCCAGAGCAGAGGGGCTCCGGCCCTTGGAGGATCTCCGTGGCCTCCTCTGACCTTGCTCCAGAAGCTCTGTGTCCTTCCTGTGCTGAGAACCCCAGAGCTGGACACAGCTGACCACACAAGCCCAACCAAGAGTCCAGGCATGGCACCCTCATCACCCATCTCCTTGTCACCTCCTGCAGCACGAAGAATCCCCACATCTGGATTTGGGAAGCGCTGCACAGCAAAGCAGGGAGATGCAGCAACGTGCCCATGTGCCCCCAACCCAAGTGCAGCCCTGTTTTACTTCCAGACCCCTCCTTCCCTCAAGTGTAAAGACTTGGAATACTTTGAAAGAAACATCCCAGTTGATGACTGGCTTCCTGGGAATTTCACTGGGCACTGACTCTGCCCCGGGAGTCTCCATGTGAGGATCTGTTCATCCAGCACAGCGACGCCTTGAGCAGAAGCAAAAATTAGGGCTCTGAGTGCATTGTTGTTTTTTTTGGTTTTGTTTTAAAAGCAAACAGATATGGAAATGAGATGCTAACGATGCCACTTGGCCACGGTTCAGCACAAACCCAGTGTCCCACCTGCACTCCAGAGCAGCCCTGCAGCTGGAAGGGCCCTGTCACCGCAGGTTACCCGCTGTTGTGGCTGAGGGTTTGGTGTCAGAGGAGCCCTTGATCAGAACCTTCCCATCGCCTCCTGCTTTGCCCTGCTCCCTGAGGAACTGCCGGGCACCAGCGGGACCCCCTTGCTGGCCCCCGAGCTCCTGCCTTCCTCAAGGAGTCTTTCTCATGGGGGGCACTTCTGCAGCCACTGAAACCCCAACAGCAGGAACAAAAGGGGACGATAAAGGCGCCACGGTGAAGAGCGAGCAGGCAAGAACGCCAGCCCTGCTCTCAAAAAGCCCAGGCAGGATCCTTGTGAAGTCACAAGTGAGTTGTAAAAGCTAAAGGAAGAAAAAAAGAGGAAAAAAGAGAGAACCACTTTAGAACTCTTTAGATTTCCTTAATGGATTTTGCACCTGTGGCTCCTGTTTTTCAGTGGTTCTCTGTAACGTTGCCTTGTTCTTTCAAACAAAGGCCGACACTCTTCTCTGTTTGTGACTTCCAAGGGAAATGACACTTCCAGTGCCAGAGCATTGCTTTTCAGATGTCCCAACACCCACAGATGGTGAGAAGGCTCAAAAATCCTGTTTTACAACCCAGAAAACAGAGGAAGACACCTACACAGTGACACTGCCACGGTCTGTGCTGCAGCAGGACCTTGAAGCCCTGCCATCGCTGAAGCCAGAGTTGGCGACAGGCTTTTTAAGCTCTCTGAAGACTGAAATCTGTTTGCATGAGTTCCTGGCTGAATTATTTCAGCTTGCAGCCTCCCGCGCCCAAACCAGCAACCGAGAGCAGCAGAAAGTTAAATTTTCATTACCCAAGAGGAGTGAATATTGTAGTAGGAAGCGAGGGACTCAGCGAGGGAACAATGACTCATTAGAAATGGAGACGTCGTGGCTGCTTTTATGTAAGTGAAGCTTTGAATGTCCATTGTGCTCTGAAAAGAATTAGTCCTTTTTGTTGAGGAGAGCACAGAAGCGGAGAAGGAGGACTATGAGCTCCCTGTCAAAATATTGCTGTTCCGAAATGAAAGGCCTGATGATCAGGAGTGGTGGGACATTCTCCTTGTCCCTCAGTGGGAAGAGCTGATCCTTCCCTCAGCTTGGAGCTTGGAGGATGATCAAGGGGCTGCTGTGTGACACCCTAATCCTACCCAGCATCCCAGGAGGGCCCCTCTTCAGACCAAGCAGATCCCACCCGATGGAAATCGGGGCATTTCGGCCCAGCTCGGGGCTGGTTCCTCGCGGCACGATGCCTGGAGACGGAGCCACCTCTTGGCCATGGAGAAGAGATGGCTCCGTGCCCACACTTTCCCAGCAGAGCAGGGCCTGGCTCTGCACCACCCCGAGACAAACAGGCTGGTTCTCAGCGCTCCTTTGGGTCCCCTCCCCGGAGCCAAGGACACCGAGCCCCCCGCACAGGGCCCATTGTGCTCCAGAACATGCGCCCACATTGATTTTCAGATGAGCAGGAAAAGCAAGCAGACAAACGCCCTACATTATTTACAAAGCTCTCTGGAATTGTCAGTCGTGGGCAAGCACAGGGCAGAGCCGTGCGGGCGGCAGAGTTCCTCCTTATTCCCTGCATCCCAATTCCCTCCCCGGTGGGAGACAACGCCCAGACCTGCTCTGGGGTGGAGCCCAAGGCCTGGCTGAGCACAGAGCACACGGAACATGTTCCCAGGGGCAAGGATTTCCCCAGACAAGGACAGAGATGAGCTTCTCTTGCACCACTGGAGAAGCAAAAGAGCTGTGGCTGCCCAGACAGGAGCAGAGGGATCGCAGCAGCAATGCCATGCTCAGTGAGGAGATGTCCCTTGCTGCTGGTGGCCACAGCCATGTCAGGTACTTCCTCTGGCTTCATGGCACAAATGAGAGAGCTGGCTGGAGTTCAGCCCTTGCATAAGCTTTCCATTTTTTTATTCGGCTTCCTTGGGGAGAAAAGAAAATGAAATCCTTTTGAGCAAAAATGTCAGTTTGGCCGTTGTTAGCATGACTGCGTCAGTCCGGCTCACGCGGCCTCAGCACCGAATTACTCGACTTGAAAGAAACCAGAGCACAACACCTTCAGTGAGGGGATGACTCAGGTGTATGGAGTGGTGCTTCTCACCGACCAGCCCTGTGGCCTGGCAGATGTGTCCCCGCTCCAAGAGGGAAGCAGGGAGCTGAGCTCGTGCCTTGCTCACCCACAAACATCCAGGGAGACGGGGCTTTCCCTGGAAGCACAGCCTGGGGGTCCCCAGTGATTGCAGCCACCTGTGCAGCTCAGAGGGGAAGGTGTGGGGTGCTCTGAGGAGAAACCAAAGCTGAAGTGATGCCCCAGGAAAACCACTGAAAAGTAGGGAAATGATCTGGGGAAGGGGCTGGAGCACCAGGAGAGGCTGAGGGAGCCTGGAGGAAAGGAGGCTCAGGGGGGATCTTCTGCCTCCCCACAACTCCCTGAGGGAGGGGGCAGCCAGGTGGGGGTCAGACTCTGCTCCCAGGGAACACGGGACAGGACAAGAGGAAATGGCCTCAAGTTGCAGCCATTATCTCCTGTTAGGCTGGATAATTTAGGAAAACATTCTCACAGAAAGGGTTGCAAAGCCTTGCAAGGAGCTGCCCAGGGCAGTGGTGGGGTCCCCATCCCTGGAGTGTTCACAGGACGCGTGGATGTGGCACGTGGGGATGCGGCTTAGTGGTGAACCTGCTGAGGGTGCTGGGTTCAGGGCTGGACTTGACGATCTTAAGTCTTTTTCGAACCCAATGATCCCGTGGCCCTAATGCCAGCTGCCAGAGCAGAGTTTAAGGTGCAAAGCCAGTGCTCTGCTCTCCCGCCTGGCCTCTGGGAACGCGTTGTCTCCTGGCCACGAGCAGCTCTGAGCCGGCCCACGTGGTGAGCTGAGCTCATCCCACACTGATGTCAGATGTTTTCCCAGCACTGCTCTGAGAGGAACCATCAACATCCCACTGCGTCCACTAAGTAGCTTCAAACAGGAAACGGGGAAATTTTGAGTAAGATATGAAACCTTTCAGGGATCTTTTTGTCTATTAGTCACACAGGGAAGAGATCTGAACTATCGAGTGTTCCGCTGCCTTTGATACCCACACGAAATCCCAGCACTGCTTTCAAAGTCACCGTGAGGAGTTTGATCAGCCATGCAGAAAGGGCTGAAATGTCATCGGCTGCTCTGCTATTAGTCGCCAATTGGGAAAGGTGTAAGAGTATCCTTACCGTGGGATATTTATTAGCAAACTCTTCCCAGCGCCAGCCTGGAGAATTACCTCTTGTGAGATTAAATATCTGTTCCTGGGAGCTGATAGGAAACAAACTAATGTGCTGCATCCAGGCACCAAAAAGCAGCATTCGAGTGACCTTAACGGACTGGATCCCACTGAATATTCAGGCTCCAGGGATGGCTCCAGGCTCCGTGGATGGCTCCTGTGGTCGCTCCTCTCTCACAGCCTCACGGGTACCTGCTGTCCAGATGACACCGAGCTCTGAGCAAGCAGCGTTATCTCCTACTAGCCAAGCTGCCACAGCTGGAACGCGTGCTTTGGGGCACACAGGACTTTTGCAGGGTTGGAGAAGAGGTGGCAAACTGGATTAGGGGGTGTTTTACCCAGGGGCCAGCACTGGAGGAGGGGGGAAGGCACGTGAGGTGTCGCAGGGGGGTGGCAGAGGAGCTGAAGGGTCAGCAAGAGGCAAAGCTGGTGGTGTCACTAAAGCTGTGGCAGAGGGGAGAGGTGTGAGAGCTTCCCCACACCGTGGGCTTGGGCCAGCACCTCATGCTCATGCCTGGGCTGCCCTGGCTCCCTGTCCAAGGGCAGCTGTAAGCTCTGAGCCTCTGCCAAGGCAGCTCGGGGCACAAGGCAATGCCTGTCCTTGCTGGGAACAAGGGCAGTGGCACCAGCAGCGGTCCCAGAGGCACTGGAAACCCTGGGCAGGTGCTGAGCACTTTCCCCCATGGAGACAAGAGCAGAGGGGAATAGATTTCCTCCCATTGATCCACCCGCAGGCCCGGCTCCACTGAACACTGCCAGTGACCCCAGGAAATATTTGGTTACCGGCACTGCCGAGGAAGCCGTGGCAGAGTAAGAAATTCCCATTTGTTCTCCTGTCAAGGTGCAGTGTCCTGGCACAGCTCCCCCGGGCCAGGCCGATGGGCTCAGGGGGTGTGAGCAGAGCAGGGGATGCTCCTGCTCTGGTAATTCCAGCCGAGCAGCTCTCTCTGTGGCAACTCCAGCTGCTTGTTGTAGCTCAGAAAGGGGGTGGCAGGTCCTCAGCCGCAGGAGCCTTGCACAGACTCTCCCGGGACCTGAAACCTCCCACTTGAATCCACAGAGAAGAAAAAGGAACTTTTCCTTCTAAAAATAACAGCAGATGTGCAAACCAGTGGGCAGCAGCCTGCCTGCACCAAGTCTCCCAGATAAAATCCCTAAGGATTTTATCCCCTGTGACCTTCTGAAACCTCTCCTGTGATCCCCCCTTTCCTGGATTAGATTCAATCCAAGTGCATCCCCTTTGCCCACCCTTCGTTCCCAGATCAGGGCTGCTCTTTTGAAACAAGAGTCCTTTAAATCTCAGCTCATCTTCGAGTTAGAGGGCACAGAGGACACTCGTCCGTAGGAAAACGAGAAGGATGAATAATCCATTTCACAAACGATTTGGAGATTTCAAAGTCTGGCTCTGCTCCCAGGAAGAGCGGCAACTGGAAGTTGTGCAGTTCACGGGGTGGAAAATTAGAGCAAAGAGCTCGCCTTGGGTCGCACCATGTTTCACTTCCATCCTCGTTTTTCAAAATCTGTTATCGCACGCTTTGAGGCACGGAGGGAAATCAGAATGAAGATGCAGCTCAGAACAGAAAATGCAGATATTGAATGTTTTCTCTGCACATGGCAGGGGGGTTGCATGATCTTTAAGATCTCCTCCAACCCAAACGGCCCTGGGATTCTGTAATATTAAAATGAGTGGAAAATTCTGCTCCTTCTCAAAATAATTTTAACCGCTCCTGCTACAGTTTGGTGAGACATCGTATAGATTGGAGAATTCATCCAAGGATGGTTAAATGAGCCTCTCTACAGGGTGTTTCCACCTCTACAGGTGTTGGAAGTGCCACCACCGAAGATTCCCCTGCCAGACACTTCCCTGAACAAGAACCGTCTTGGTGGCACCAAAGCTCACGGACGAAGGGAAGAAAAGGCAGGAATAAATCTCATTATTGCCCTGGAAGGCCGGGAAGCTGCTGTCTGCATGAAACATCACCTGGGTGGCTTTTGGGGGAGCCCCTGGCCAGGTGAGCTGTGGGATATTGCAGAGCAGGCTGCGGACTCGCTCCAGCTCCCGCTGTTTACCCGAGCAGGGCAGGATTGCTCGGGGTTGTGCTGCCTGAATTATGAGCTCTGAAGATGAAGTGGAGTGAGAATTAGCAGGTTTCTGCTATAATTATTGTTTGTTTGGGTTTTTACAAGTGGAAGTGATTGTAAATATGTGCATTTTTTTTTTTAACACATGCAAGACTCATATTTAAAATTAAAACAAATTATTCTGAGAAACAGCCTAAAGTGAAGTATATGCAAGACACACAAAAAAATAGTGGCAGGGGGAAGGCAGGAGGGGTTGGAGATGCTGAGATGAACAGACAGGGAGCAGATCATCTCTGAGCAGGAGATGTTTCACACACGTGCCCATCTCGTTACCCCAGGAAGGCGCTTAAGAATTCACGTACTTCTTGATCTATCCATGGAAGCTTAACAAAAGCTCCCCTCCATGCAAATCTTGGCTACACTATCCACAGAGCCAGGGAAACGCCTAGAAAGTGCATTTCTAGGAGGAGGAGGAGGCCAGTGACCTGCAGCGCTGCCTACAACAACCCGCTGGTGCTTTTTACCTGGGTTTTACCCAGTAAAGCCAAAACCCAGGAAAAACGAGAGGCAACGTGAGTCCAGTCAAAATTTACAGCCCTGCAGCTGCTTTATCAGCCCAGGTGCAGCCCTGGGAGAAGCCAACAGACCCCGTGGCTTCTCCCCTTCCCTGCTGGAGGAGAAGGGATCGCTCGGAGGGAGCTCGGATGACTTAACACAGACTTTGCTGTTTGTTTTGTCACCAACTCCTTCTCAATGCTCCCCACTGCAGAATCAATGGCTGCCTGGTGCAAAACCCCGGTCCACGAGCACATCAGCACATTCCAGCCTGCTGTGATAATTAGCAGGTAATGAGAGATGCTCATCAATAAGCTCGGCTGTGTCTGACCCCCCTCCTGGGCTGAGCAGCGCTGCCTGCAGGACTCGGCAGTGACAAGCCCCACTGGGGTCACTTAGGAGATGATGAGCTCTCACCCCGGAGGAGGGGCAGAGCTTTGGGAGAGTTCGCACAACCAGCACAGCAACAACCCCCTTTCCACTCAGGTTTTTGGGGGACAGCTGGAGGAAACGCTTTTCCACCTGGTTTGCTGGTAGAGGAGTCCTTGCTCAGGGCTAAGAGCTGGTAGAGTAAAGCCGGGAGTCAAAATGAAGGGAACTTCATAATTATTCATCAGGAATTGGACTCAGTGATCCTTGTAGGTCCCTTCCAAGTCAGGGTATTCTAATATTCCATTAGTCTCTAAGTATAGAATTATACTCTCTTGGAGTAAATCAGTGGAAATCTCTCCCCAAGGATTCCCCACTCTGGAGAACTAATCCGCAGTGGGGATAGATACCCCTAAGGAAAAATAAACAAACACATAAATAAATGAATAAGGCTCTTTTGCAGCTTAAAGCAGAGCAAATTTCAAATGCTGGTCCCTTCTCAAGCTGAAATCCTGAGGAATGGTGAGAGGAAAGTCCCCAAACAGTAACAGCTGCCTGTGCCACGTCCATTTCTGACTTGAGGAAAAGCTCCTTGCCTTCAAGGAAGCAGGAACATAACCTGTTTGAGGCTTTGGAGAGAGACACATCACCATCATCATCATTTTTAAGGAGCAATGTGTGCACCACAGTGCCTTACGGACTCCTATAAATTACCCAGCACCCGCCTGCCAGCCCAGCCTAAGCTCGATATTGCCTGCAGTAATTATTTGGATCAAATGCAGTTTATCTGCTTCATATTTGTGTTTCTGTGCTCTCTGGTAACTTATAAATGTCATTGCAGTGTTTATTTGTTATAATGAAACTTAATGACGTTTGAAACCAATGGCTGTGGTTGCGGGCTGCAGGTTTGAAGTAATCTTTTCATCTTTGAAGCAGGAGGCCCAAAGATAACATTAAATTATCCTACAGAAAAGGAAGATATATGCAGACAGATATCCAGGCCTGTGTATTATTCATCGGAGAGATGACTAGCAATGAGCCACAGTGCCTAAGGCGACGGACTCAAAGCATTGTCACCCAGCGAAGGCAAATGTTCCTGTCCAAGGGGAACCAGTTGTCAAGCCACAAGCCCAAGTGCATCTCAATCTGTTTCATTAAACCTTCGAAGGCATGCTGGGGCGGCTGGGTGCCAGACGCCCGTGTGAGATGGCTGGCAGGGAAGAAATGAGGTGGGGCTGCTGTAAAACACAGCGGAGCTGGCTTAGGAGGGGGAGAATCTGGATTTGTGAGGCATCAGAGGGGTGGGGAGCAGAGCAGGAGCTTGGCAGTGCTGGGACCCCATCCCAGCCAGGTGCCGGGTGCTGGAGGCTGTTCTCCCTCCGTGCAAGACCCAGAATAAACTTCTCTTGCTTTGCTTCAGGCACTGCTCCTTGCCCTCCCTCCTCCTGAATAATTTCCTCCCTTGGTTTCTATTTCTGCGTGTATTTATAGACTCTGGTCGTGTCTCCCCTTGAGCCTCCTCCAGACTATATAAATTTACCTCCTCCAGCCTCTCCTCTTACAACCTGCTCTCTAATCCCTGGGCCATTCCTGCCACCACAGCCAGCGTTCTCCCCGGCTTTGCTCCGTGCTCCCCCGCTGCAGGGACCGGCGCTGCTGCGGTGCCAGTCCCATCGCAGCCCACGTGGAGCTGCACAATTACCGCTGCCTGATCACCTCGGGACCTGCTGAAGCAAAATGCCCGTGGCAACAGCCAGGAACATCTTTCCCTCAGCTCCCTCCGTGCTGTCAGGAGTGTGGAAGTACCCAGCGCTTAAAGAGCTTTAACCCCTGCAGCACAGCCGAGCTCTGGCACCGCTGGTTTTTGAGCCGCTTTCCTTCACACGGGCTGGGCTGATGCCCCCACACCTCCTGCTCAGGCTGCTGCAGCTCTCAGGAGTACAGAAACAGCCTCACGAGACCCCTCCTCACGCGGCAGTGAGACCTAAGGGTCTGCAGGAAACCGGACCCCAGTGAAGTTGGGCTTTTCGTCTTCACCTCCTTCTCCTGCACGGGGTCAGACGGGTCTGGAAATGCCCTGCACTGCAGCATCTGCCCCCCCAGCAGCAAAGCTCCAGCCTCTGGTCCGGCCCTGAGCAACGGGACAGTGTGGCCAGAGGGTGAGGGAGGGGGTTCTGCCCCGCTCAGATGAGACCCCACTGGCAGTGCTGCCTCCAGCTGTGGGGTCTTCATCATTGGAAGAACATGAACCAACTGGAGCAAGTCCAGAGGAGGCCATGGAAACGCTCTGAGGGCTGGAGCCCCTCTGCTCTGGAGCCAGGCTGGCAGGGATGGGGGTGCTCACCTGGAGAGGAGAAGGCTCCAGGGAGAGCTCAGAGCCCCTTCCAGGGCCTGAAGGGGCTCCAGGAGAGCTGGAGAGGGACTGGGGACAAGGGCTGGAGGGACAGGACACAGGGAATGGCTTCCCACTGCCAGAGGGCAGGGATGGATGGGATATTGGGAAGGAATTGTTCCCTGGGAGGGTGGGGAGGCCCTGGCACAGGGTGCCCAGAGCAGCTGTGGCTGCCCCTGGATCCCTGGCAGTGTCCAAGGCCAGGCTGGACGGGGCTTGGAGCAGCCTGGGACAGTGGGAGGTGTCCCTGCCCATGGCAGGGGGTTGGAACTGGATGGGATTTAAGGCCCCTTCCAGCCCAAACCATTCCATCACTCTTTGGTTCTATGTTACCCTCCCTGCACTGCCATGATCCTCTCTTCTTCCCAGGGCTGTTGTGTGAACCGATTCCAAATCCCTGAACAACCCCGAGAGTGCCAATGTTTGGAGTTTCAGGGATTTCATGTGATTGTAGGGAAAGATTGTTTCGCCCCAAATCCTCCAAGGAGCAGCACAGGGGGCACGTCCATCACCGGCCATCTCTGCACCCGGCACCGGCTGAGGTCAGGGAGGTGACCCCTGGAGAGGGCAAACCCTACAAGCAAACACTGGTCACTGCTTTATTCACTGACCAGCAGGTTCTGGACTGGAACCGAGGCCATCACGCAGACCTGATGACAACCGACCAGAGAAGCTCTCCTTCATCACTCACAATCCTCACGCAGCCAGACCTAGAGAACCCCCTGCAAGGATCTCACCACCGAGAGCTCGTCCAAGGCCCCAGCTCTGATTTCCCTGTGAGCAGAGCTCTTTTCCAGCTGGGAGCGCCTTGGATTAACTAACGCACCCGTCCCCGGGTTCTTGCAGCCCCCAGAGCCTGGGCAGGTCTCCCATCCACACTCCCACTGGATCTAACATTGCTTAAAACCGCGGTGACATCGATTAATGAGGAGGAGAGAACTGTGCAGGGCCACCTGCAATGACCTTGATGGAAACCCTTGAAAAGGGAGTTAATTCCGGACTCTGGCCGCGCTCGGCTCGGAGGGGATGCGAGCTCTGCCGTCTCCCCAGCAGCTCTGGAAACAAACAAGTTGACAAATGAGGCTGCCTCTTAATGAAGCCGCAGCCAAAGTCAATACTCGGCCCTTCTATCAGGGCACAGATCAAAGATGGTCTCAAGGGCAGACGACCTCGGCAGGGGTGGGACAGCTGTCACTCGGAGGAGGGAAGGGATGGCTTGGAAATGAAAAGGAGCAGGCTCAGAAGCAGAGGGAGACAAGGGCAACTTGCAGAAGCAGAAAGGAAAAAGATTTAGAAGAGGAGACAAGCGGAAGGCGGGGGGAAGCCTTTCTTCCAGGCCCGGAGTGCTCTGTCTGCAGTTAAATCTGGTTGTTCAGATCCTGGTATTCTCCCTGTCTCCACCATCGCTGCTGCACATCCAGAGCTACATCCTCACAAACCTGCACTTCAGCTGTTTCTCTGCACAAGTTTTCCTTCTCCTCCCAACCAGCTGACAAAAGACTGAGATGGGGAAGGATTAAGGTTCCCCCATCTATTTACAAGCATCTTGAGGGGTTTAAAACTTCGCCTTCAAGTTAGGTCCACTTGGGGTGATTTTCTGGGGGCAGGGATGGGAGAGAAGGAAGGAAAATGTGTAGGGACAGCACAACAGGTAAGGAGACACCTCCCACAACAGCAAATCAGCTCCCCAGTACCCACAGCTGTTTGCAGCTGGAGGATGCTCTCACCAGGCAGTTCAGTCCTGCAGCTCCTTTGGATCCATCAATGCCTACTGCACCCTCCAAGCCACCACCTCAGGCTGTCCCCTATCCCAAAGAGCAGCCTCCCTGCAGGGAATGGCCGGGAGAGGAGCCCTTTGGGGGATGGTGTGAACTGGGACTCACCTGGGACAGGCCACGCCTGATCCCAGCCCAGCTCTGGGCACCCCCCTGGCTGCAATTCCATACCTGGGCAGGTTCCTGGGGCAGGGATCGTTCCCTCCCCGTTTGGGAGGTGCCACAGCACCCAGCCCAGCATGGACCTGACCCTCAGCTGAGGGCTTCTGCTGCTGTGTGAGCCCACCCAGCCCTTTCCTGTCTCCATAAAAATCCGCTGGCAGCTCGGCTCCCCCTTCGAAAGCTCCAGGATTGAACACTGGTCTGAGCTGACGGCAACAACGAGGCAGCACACTTATCTCCAGGTCAACCTAAATATTTCATTTAGCTTCTAAAGGAGTCAATGCCTTTCTCTCTTTCTCCCTTTATTTTAAATCTCGGAATGCTACTGACTCTCATGAATATTGATGAGGATCATTAGTCACCGAACATTTCACTTCCCTTCTCTTTTCCCCGTCTATATAAAAGCTTCATCTTTGTTAAAGGGGGGAAAAAAAAAATCCATCTCAAGTGATATCTCTGGATATGCTTTAAGATTATCTCCATTAATGAGTTTATAGAGGAGTAAATACCCACGGGAGCAAACACTGGGTGTAAAAGGGCACGGCGATACCGGCCCGAGACTGGTGCTGCACTGGAGGGAACTGGGAAGGTTTGTGGCTGATGTTCTTTGCTCTCTGCGGGTTCCTTGTGGCAGCCCTGGGTATTCAATAATCCTTGAACTGGCTGCCTGGCTGGGGGATTCCACTCACGCTCCCCTTCACATATGGTCCCTGCCTATCCTGCAGGTTTTTGACCATTCCCACTCTTTCCATCTTCATCAGCCTCAGCCTGAAGGCAGCTGATGGGCTTCAATCACTCTGAGTGAACACAGGTGGGAGGGTTTGGCCGGCGAGTAACAGCGAATAACTCGGGGGGAAACAACAAAAGCAGGACTGGCATCTTTCAGCTGGATCCTTCACAACCATATTTCCCCATTTCCTTGCGATAAGAAAGGATTTTTGGAAGGGTTTAAAACCAAGTCAGCTCAAACACAGCCACGGTGTTGCTGGGTGCTTGGCAGTGTCTTTCATTCGAATCCAACACAGTCCCACTTCACTGGGGAATGGAAGCAGGATCGTTTTGCTGGCCTGAAACTCACAATTTCACCCCCTTTTGTCATTACAGCAGCGAAATGGAGCTGCCTCACACTGCTCCTGCAAGAGAGGAGCTCCATCCTGCGGGCTGGGACTGCAGGGATGGTGTTACGTGACACACAGGGAAACCCTGGGGACAGAGCTTCAAAATGAGTTATTTAAGCCTCTTCCAAGCACACCAAAGGCTCCCCAGTGCCTGAAACACCAGAGGGTTTCATCTTCACACCAGTCTTAGCTCCCACCCCACAGCCTGTTGGGCTGGAAGTGCTCCAGCACTCCAGTTTCTGCTCACAGTTGCAGAGCAGATTTCCTCCTGCTGGCTCGAGAGCCACTTCAATGGCAGGCCTGGCTGTTTGTCGATCCCAAGTGCTTCTCAGGGTGGGACCTACAAGGCTGCAGTGGTTTTAATTGATATTCTAAGTGACAGCAGCTTGGTACTGCTTCATTGCTCCAGTCTGGGCAGCTCCAACCCATCTCTGCCCGCAGAGAGCACGTGGCTGCCTCCGGGAGAGGGAGGCTGGAGATCCAGACCAGGCAGGAACAATCCCGGTGTCTCCTTGCAGCCATGGGTGCACTGCAGTGCCTGTGCCCCACAAGTGCCCCCCAACATGTCAGAAATGATGCTCTCCCTTTCTCCAGCCTCGGGGAGAGATGTGCTGTCACAGTCCTGCCCCCTTCCTGACCAAAATCTGGATTGAATGGCTTCCAGACACCTTGAGAGCTGGAGGCTTCCACACAGCCAGGCTATCGTGTCCATGCCAGGGGGATTTACAGCATCACCAGCACCTGGCTTGATGGCAGAGCCGGATCTGCCCGTCCAGGCTCTGCTCTGGTGGCCACCATGTCCTTCAGTGGCGGCCTGGCAGTGCCGGGTTAATGGCTGGACTCAGTGATCTTCGAGGTCTTTTCCAACCTAAACAATTCCATGACTCCGTGCCAGCAGTGGGACTGGGGTCACTGATCACACCGCTGCCAGCAGTCTCCCTGGCAGGGTCCCACGGACACGAGGGNACTTCACTGGGGAATGGAAGCAGGATCGTTTTGCTGGCCTGAAACTCACAATTTCACCCCCTTTTGTCATTACAGCAGCGAAATGGAGCTGCCTCACACTGCTCCTGCAAGAGAGGAGCTCCATCCTGCGGGCTGGGACTGCAGGGATGGTGTTACGTGACACACAGGGAAACCCTGGGGACAGAGCTTCAAAATGAGTTATTTAAGCCTCTTCCAAGCACACCAAAGGCTCCCCAGTGCCTGAAACACCAGAGGGTTTCATCTTCACACCAGTCTTAGCTCCCACCCCACAGCCTGTTGGGCTGGAAGTGCTCCAGCACTCCAGTTTCTGCTCACAGTTGCAGAGCAGATTTCCTCCTGCTGGCTCGAGAGCCACTTCAATGGCAGGCCTGGCTGTTTGTCGATCCCAAGTGCTTCTCAGGGTGGGACCTACAAGGCTGCAGTGGTTTTAATTGATATTCTAAGTGACAGCAGCTTGGTACTGCTTCATTGCTCCAGTCTGGGCAGCTCCAACCCATCTCTGCCCGCAGAGAGCACGTGGCTGCCTCCGGGAGAGGGAGGCTGGAGATCCAGACCAGGCAGGAACAATCCCGGTGTCTCCTTGCAGCCATGGGTGCACTGCAGTGCCTGTGCCCCACAAGTGCCCCCCAACATGTCAGAAATGATGCTCTCCCTTTCTCCAGCCTCGGGGAGAGATGTGCTGTCACAGTCCTGCCCCCTTCCTGACCAAAATCTGGATTGAATGGCTTCCAGACACCTTGAGAGCTGGAGGCTTCCACACAGCCAGGCTATCGTGTCCATGCCAGGGGGATTTACAGCATCACCAGCACCTGGCTTGATGGCAGAGCCGGATCTGCCCGTCCAGGCTCTGCTCTGGTGGCCACCATGTCCTTCAGTGGCGGCCTGGCAGTGCCGGGTTAATGGCTGGACTCAGTGATCTTCGAGGTCTTTTCCAACCTAAACAATTCCATGACTCCGTGCCAGCAGTGGGACTGGGGTCACTGATCACACCGCTGCCAGCAGTCTCCCTGGCAGGGTCCCACGGACACGAGGGAGGAAAGCTCAACGACAGACCCCAGGCTGCAGCAGCAGCTCCGCAGAGAGGGGAGAACCATCAGCAGATACAGCTCCAAGGGAAACCCAGCCTGGAGCAGCGGGGACGTGGGAAAGCCGGAGCTGCCATCTCCAGAGAGAAGCCTTGGACCTCCTGTCATTCATTCACGTCCCCCCAAATCCTGATTAAAAATAAACCCAAAGCCCACAGCACCAGAAGGTGGCAGCTGTGGCAAGGTGAGGTCCAGAGCCTCATCTCTGCCTGCTTCCAGGGGCAGTTCACAGGACAAGCTTTTACCAACACCTTGCCACGTTCCTTAGGTGCACATCCCATTTCAGTGCCAGAATGGAGCTACGGGGGCACGGCAAGGGCGATGGAATTCAAGTGGCTGAAATAAATCCCACATACATCCCACCCTAGGTGTTGATCCATGGATATAAATCACGGAATCCCAGAATGGTTTGGGTTGGGAGGGACCTTAAAGCCCGTCCTGTTCCACCCCTGCCATGGGCAGGGACACCTTCCACTGTCCCAGGCTGCTCCAAGCCCCAGTGTCCAGCCTGGCCTTGGACGCTCCCAGGGATCCAGGGGCAGCCACAGCTGCTCTGGGCACCCTGTGCCAGGGCCTGCCCACCCTCACAGGGAAGAATTTCCTCCCAGTGTCCCATCTAACCCTGCCCTCCTTCACCTTTAGGCCATTCCCTCTTGTCCCACCACTACCTGCCCTTGTCAAGAGTCCCTCTCCAGCCTAAGATCCCTGAAATGTTCTTAGTGGGCCCTCCAAAGGAACAGATTCCACATGATCCAGGCTCTCCTGTACACACCTGCAGGCTGAACAGCCAGAGGAGCAGCTCCTGAAATGTCTGGTGCCGGTACTCAGGGAGTGAGGAAGGATTGCATTCATTTATTTAAGGCCACGCAATAGCTTTCCACAGGGGACTGCTGCTCGAATCAATAGATAAAATGATACCCTTCAACCATTAACTGCTACAACAACACCGTTACCGTAAAGCTTTGGGTCGGATTTACGACCAGCAGCGTTGTTCAGCCACTCTACAGCCGCTGTGGACAACTGGAACATCACGGACGGAACGCTGCTCCCCCTCGCCAAAGGAGCCGAGAGCAGCGGGAAGTTGGGGAGAATGAACAGCAGGTAACACGGGATCCTTCCCTCGGCAAAATCCTTGGGATCGTGCGTGCTGCACCAGCCAGGACTCAGCTCACAGCCAGAGAGGTCCTGCCCTACCCACTTCCCCAGCTGACCCAACCCGGGCAGAGTTTCCCCCGACACCAGGCAGAGGCAGCTCCTACACTGGTTTTCCTCAGGTTCCCCTTACATCCCTGCCCTGTTCAGCTCCCGGACACACAAAGCATCGCGGAAATATCAGTGAGACCTCTGAGATAACAATGCATCCTTAACAACTCCTCGGGAGTGGCTCTATCCACTCTCCTCTTCCTTCCCAGCGCCTTTGTCAGATAAAGAACGAAAGGCTCAATGCGGATTGCCGGCCCTGATCAGCTGTGCTGGTGTCTGCGTGGGGACACGAGTGACAGCGCTGGGTGAGGGCAGCTCCCCCACCACAGAGCTGCCGAGCCCCGGAGGGGGTGGCATCTTCACTGGGAGTGACAGCAGAGTTAGAAATGCAAAGGTCCCACCACATCCCGTGGGGAGTTTGGAGATCAGCTGATAACGGTGTAGGTGCTAAAAAGCCGGAAGCAGAGAAATTCTTCAGCCTTTTCTCACTATTCTGTGAGCAGACTGTCTTTCCCATGCAAACTATTTTAAACAAGGTCACAGTTCCATAAACTCCTTGCGCTCACAAGTTGTTTTGCAAGATTGTTATGGCTTTGACTTTGAAAATATTATGGAATAGGTATCTTAAGACTTGGCCAATCCTCTCAAGGGGTGGATGGCCGAGGAACCAATTACCTATTGCCACTCAACACACTTTTTGCAATCTATCCTATATAGTAGTCAGAAAATTATTAAAGAAAAGCTTCGGCTTCCACTTGTTCATGAGCCTGGACTCTCTGTCGTTTTCTTTATGTGCCTCGGACGTAACAGCGACATAACGGAGTTACCAGCCGCTGCTGCGGCTCCCGGGGCAGTTTGTGACAGGGATCCTGTAGCTTGGAGCAGAGCTTGGCAGAAATCCCATTTCCAGGGTGCAGACAGTGCAAGGCCGAGAGGGCAAAGCTGTGGGAAGATGCTGGGGTGGTGCTGGAGTTGTTCCTGGGCTGCTGAGCTCCGCTGTGTGCACAAGGAGGCTGAGCAGAGCTCGCTGTGTGAGCTAAACCGAGGGACACGTCACAGGTCTGCTCCCAAAGGACAGGCCCCTTCCACTGTCAGGCCAGAGAACCAAGAGAAGTTTGACCTTCTACAGCAGCGTTGAGATTGCTGGCATCTGGTAGAGGACAAAGGTCACGTTTTACAGGGATAAGAGGGACCAGGTCCTATTTATCCTTTAGGCTGAGGAAGATTCATGCTCAGCCTGTGCTGCTGCAGATGTCGAAGTCACTTGCAAGATCCAGATTAAATGTTCCCATAAATCCAAGTAATTCTGAGGCAGCAACTGCCTTGCTGGGCTGTTAATGGGTGGCACAAATATGCCACTGTGCCTCAGTGCCATGCTCTAACCAGAGGTTTTCCTGGCAGGAAGGGTTCACTGAACCCAGTCTGAACTATGGCAGGGAGCAGAAGAGGCGGTCAAGCAGAGAGACATTTGGAGCAGAGGCACAGCCAGCTTCTCTGAGCAAGCCATTTTTTCCCAAAAGAGCAGGGACTCCATCCCAGAGCTGCAGCTGGTTTCTCTCCAGGCCTGGCAGAGAGAGGAGCTGCAAATCAGAGCGTTGTAGAAAGGATGCTCAGGCTCTGTGAGGAAAAAATATTGTGAGTCCCTCTGTTCTCCACTGGAGAAATGGGAGGGCATGGTGGGATGGATGAAGAGGGGTGGGACATCAGAAGGACATGGAGCTGCTGGAGTGAGTCCAGAGAGGCCACGGAGATGCTCGAGAGCTGGAGCCCCTCTGCTCTGGAGCCAGGCTGGGAGAGCTGGGGGTGTTCACCTGGAGAAGGGGAGGCTCCAGGGAGAGCTCAGAGCCCCTTCCAGGGCCCAAAGGGGCTCCAGGAGAGCTGGAGAGGGACTGGCGACAAGGGCTGGAGGGACAGGACACAGGGAATGGCTTCCCAGTGCCAGAGGGCAGGGATGGATGGGATATTGGGAAGGAATTGTTCCCTGGGAGGGTGGGGAGGCCCTGGCACAGGGTGCCCAGAGCAGCTGTGGCTGCCCCTGGATCCCTGGCAGTGCCCAAGGCCAGGCTGGACGGGGCTTGGAGCAGCCGGGGACAGTGGGAGGTGTCCCTGCCTGTGGGAGGTGTCCCTGCCCATGGCAGGGGGTGGAATGGGATGGGCTGTGAGGTTCCTTCCGAGCTAAACCATTCCACGATTCTGTGACTGAACCGGGCACAGGTCTGCCCGCAGCCCCACACGCAGCGCTGCATCCACGCTCTGTGCCTACCACATCATCCAGGATTTCAATATTTAGGACATGCTTTAAAACTTTAACCCAGTTTGGTGTTTAAATCCATCTCCTTTCCTCTTTGTCCTCCTTGGTGCTGTATTTCCCCACCTCAGCACTGCTGCCCCGCTCCCCAGGGACCCCAGCTCTGCCCCTCAGCAGCGCTGCTGCAGAAGGAGCCGCAGCCCTCGTTCCTGCAGGAGCTGCAGATTGCCTCAGAGAAGCTATTAAGAAGCAGTCAAATAGAGCAACCTTTCATTGACAAGGCACTCGGCCCTTTAAACGATTCCAAATAGTGTTTTCTTTTTATTGCTTTCTGCAGTTTAACAGCCTTGATTTCAAGTTACTTTGGCTTATGATAAACTCCGGATCTATAACGCCTCTATTCTCTCTCTCTCTTTGGTCTCTCTCGCCCACTTCTTCTTTATGTTTTTATTAAAAAAAGATCCAGGAAAACAGATAGCAGATTAAAAGGGAAACAAATTGAAATGGGTCAAATGCATCTTGCTTAGATGACAGCCACCCCATTAGATACTTTTAAACAGGACAAATAATCCGTTCGGAAGCATAGAGTGGGCTTTTACATTTGTTCTAAATTACAAACCAAATGATTGCAGCCTCAAATGGAAGCAGTGGCTAATTGCACTAATATCTCACTAATTCCAGCACCAAGGATTGGGGGAAAAACGAACGATTTTCACCATTTTACCAATTATTCAATTTAGGCCAAGGTACATTATGCAAACCCTGGGTTGAGCTTCCTCTCCATTTTGTGATCGATGACAAGGACTGGAATTCCAGTTATTAATAATGGAGGAGCTATAATTATTCTAAGGATGGGTACGAGATAATTACAAGCCATAAACCCAGCTTTCACATGCACACACAATTCTCTCCCCACGTCTGGCAGCACCAAAACCTCGCTCAGACTGGAGGCACCCTGAAGCTCAGGACCTTCCCCTTCCCCCAACAACTTGCTGTTGGAGCAAGTCCAGAGGAGGCCATGAAGTTGATAAGAGGACGGGAGCACCTTCCTGGAGAAGATTGGGTTGTGTGGAGACCTCCCGGCACCTTCCGGTATCTGAAGGAGCCACAGGGAAGCTGGAGAGGGGCTCTGTCAGGAGCTGTAGCGGCAGGACAAGGGCGAATGGGCACAAACGGAGATTTCAACCAGATATCACCAAGAAATTCTTCACTGTGAGGGTGGAGAGATACTGGCACGGGTTGCCCAGGGAGGTTGTGGATGCCCCAGCCCTGAAAGTGTCCAAGGCCAGGGGGGACAAGGCCTTGAGCGCCTGAGTCTAGTGGGAGGTGTCCCTGTCCACAGCAGGGGGAGGTTGGGACCAGATGACTTTTAAGGTCCCTTCCAAGCCTTAACATGTTGGGATTCTATGAACAAGAGACAGCAGAGCTTTGCATTAGTCCCAGTGCCTTTAAATAAGATCCCAAACCTTCAGAACAGAAGAGTCAAGGTGAGGTTGCAGCTCAGACTGCAAAACTTTCAAGGCCTCACCCTTCACCCTCCCAAAACTGAACGTTTGTCTTATGCTGCCCAGCAGCCCCACATGGCTTCTAAAGAGAAGTCGTGCGCCTTGGGTGTGGGCAGCCCTTCCCTGAGCTGATTCCTGCAGCCCTCACCCAGCAGAGACGATCTGCCAAGCCCTCCCTCTCGCACAGAAGGCAGAGCACTGTTGCTATGTGGAGCTGCAGCTCTGCAGCACAGGCTGCTGGTTCTGCTGTGCTTTGTGTGGCGAACGGAGACACCGCGAACGCCCAGTCCAGCCCCGACACAAACGGAGAGCGGCTGCTGCCGGAGATAACTGTGGCACAGCCTTCTCCTGGCACAGCAGGCTCTGTTTGCATCCCTCTGAAGAGGGGGGTTTGTCCTTCCCTGAGCACAGATCATCAGCCACTCACTGCTCCAGGAGGAAGATGCTGCACCAAATCCTTCTGTCCCTTTCCCCAGCCGTGCTTTCACCGCTCCATGCTGGGCCCACCCTTCACACTCCAAGAGCTGTGTCCATCCCATGGAGATGCTGCCTGCCCTCCATATGTGAGGACATGAGAGCCAGCGAAGTGTCTGGAAGGGGAGGTCAGACCTGCCCTGCCCCGCTGCCCTGCGTGGGGGGACGTTGTTGTTGCAGGCACCTTCCCGCAGCTGGTGGCTGGCAGGAACAGGTGGTGGAGGTGAAGGCTGACACCTCTCAGCGCTTAATCGTTCCCGTTAGTAGCTTTATGAATGGCAGCCAAAAAGTGCCATAATTGCTGCAGTGACGCCTGCTAATGACTCGAGTTAGATCTGGCAAGTCGTCAAAGGCAGGAGAGAAGAAGCAAAATTGCAGGAGCAGCATCTGAATTCCTGCCTTGGACCACTGCAGAGGAGAGCACAGCAAGCTCAGCTTGGGACCTGCAGTTTTGGACAAGGTGACGGGTGAGCCGAGAGAGGTATTCCAGCACACCCCTTGCCTGCCCTTGGGAAGAGAACTGCATGAGAAAGGAGAAGTGGGAATAGAAAAACAAGCCCAAGTTTTCAGAGTAGCTCAAAACCCTTTTTCTTGGGGGACTACAGTGACCCACCTCCTAGAGAACATCCTTCTGCTCCAAAAGCACCTTGAATCAGGGCGGCACAAGCCCTGGGAGAAGCAGGGTAACTCAGCCCACCGCCAGCCCCAGCATCACGTCCAGCCCCAGCACCACCTCCCTCGCACTGCATGTGCCTTGGGACGTCCAGCCCGCCCGCCGTGGCTCCCCCTGCTCCACCCTCGTGGCCACGGGAGAGCCGCTCCCAAGGAGCAATCCAGCCCCTCCTGAGCTAACAGCACGCTCCTCCTGATTATGTATCTGTTTCTGAATGTTAACAAACAGTCGGCAGCAGCTGATTGAGTGGGTTATTAGCAGAATGAAGACAGATGGTGGAGGATTAACTCCAAAGCGTCTTCATTGCGCGGCCATCACTGCAGACAGCTCTCCCTCTCCCTCTGTCTACGACTGTCACCAGCTCCATTCCACCCCACAGCTCCCAGCGCACACCAGAGCACGGGCCCAGCACGAGACGAGCCCGTCATCAATCACAGCGAAGGGATGAGCGCAGAGCAGCCACACTGGAGCTGTGCCTTCCTGCTCCCCAGCCAAATTCCACCCCCAAATCCAGACTTTTCCTGCTGAGGGCTTTATGAAGCGAGAAGTGGTCGCACCTGACACAGCACAGCAGCGCGAGGACAGTGCCCACACTGGGTGTGCTGTGCCCGTCACGTGGTGCCTGACAGCTGGGGGAGGCTCCAACACCACACCCGGACCTGTCTGATCCCACACAGAGACCGAGAGGGGGAACTGATGGAACTGACATGGGCAGAGGCACGTCCATGGACAAGGATCTTGGCTCCTCATGCTGGGGCCCAGCTCAGCTGGAAGAGCCACATCTGCAGCCAGCTGTGCTGATGGACATCACCCCTTGCCAGCTGGTCAACAAACAGCATAATGCCACCACAGAGCCCTGCTGGGCATCTCTAACCCACGTCCATTTCACCCCGCTGGGAGAGGTTGCCAAACTGGTCTGTGAGCATCCAGCCTGGATGTTCTCTGTGGGGACAGCCAAGAAAGCCATGTTCACAGAATCACAAAATATCCTGAGGTGTGAGTGACCCACAGGGATCAACCAGCCCAGCCCCTGGCCCTGCACAGACCCCCCAACAACCCCACCCTGGGCATCCCTGGCAGCGCTGCCCAAACGCTCCTGGAGCTCTGGCAGCCTCGGGGCCGTGCCCATTCCCTGGGGAGCCTGGGCAGTGCCCANAGAATCACAAAATATCCTGAGGTGTGAGTGACCCACAGGGATCAACCAGCCCAGCCCCTGGCCCTGCACAGACACCCCCAAATCCCATCCTGTGCATCCCTGAGAGCGCTGTCCAAACGCTCCTGGAGCTCTGGCAGCCTCGGGGCCGTGCCCATTCCCTGGGGAGCCTGGGCAGTGCCCAGCACCCTCTGGGGGAAGAACCTTTCCCCCTGATATCCAGCCTAAGAAATTATTTCCCATCAGTAAATGATTCTTCCACAATGTCAAGGCCTCCAACTCCTCTTGTGCTTATCTACCTCCAAGCCATTGTAGATGTGTCCAGGAAATGACCCAGCACCTCTAATGGTCCCTGCAATTACCTGTTTCCTCCAGGCTGGAAGAAACCTCCCACACCTTGTATTACCCCACTGCCCCACAGCCTTCCTGTGCCTTCAGTTCCTTCAGCTCCCCCGTAATTACTGACAGGGCTGTTCCCTAGCCTCTTTTTGAAGGGAGGAAAAGCTCTCACTTGGCACAAATTCAAAATTCTCTCTCCTCACCCTGGCAAGGGAACCAGCCCAAAGAGTCTGTCTCAGGCACCTTGGGCAGGAAATTCCTGTAGATGACCAGACATCTGACCCCACCCCAGCTCACACAACATACAGTGTGGATCTGCACTGCAATCCACCAAAAACCTGGGAAGATGGATGTCTGTAATTGTCATCTGGAACTGCTTCTAGTGAAAACACAAGTCCTAGGTGGTCTTTGTAGCCATGGAAATCCCCCTGACTTTTGTTTTTGGCAGATTGTACCTTTAAACATAATGGCCCTGCAGCCTGCAGGGGCCAGAAACTGGCTGCACGTCAGGCAGGAACACTTTGTTCCCTTTCCCTCACAAAAGCTTTACTTTTGGCCTTTCAAGTGTCTTTGTTCTCTCCACACAAAGCTGCGCTCAGCCTGAAAAGGGGGCTCACTTCGTAGGCGGACGCAGGCTCTGAAGCCATCAGGGGACCAGAGCAATCCCAAAGGACTGGCAGGGTGCCCAGGGTCCTGCCAGCTCTCCAACACCCTGTGACCATCCCCACAGCAACCTGTCCAAGAGGCTTGAGGGACAGGAAGGCACCGAGAGGGAGGCTGCACCTTCTCACAGTGCTCGTGTCCCATGGGGCAGCCCCTTCCTATTAAAAACATCCTCTAATCAATGTTTAAAGAGCGTGTGGTAATTAACAAGCACGAGGTGAAGTCTTGTGAAGTACTTTCCCCATGTTATCAGCTCAGTATCAGGGCTCCTGGGAGCGTGAAGGAACCTTTGATCTTCTGACGGATATTTGAGCCATAAACTTGCCTCTGTGAGAGTTTTACTCCATGGAAACAAACTCACCTTCTACTCTCATGGAAAAAGGCTTCCTGCGGGAGCAGACACCCCCATGGCTAACCGCTGGCAAAACCCCATCCCACGCAGGGAAGAAGAATCCTGCAATAGTTTGGGTCAGAAGGGACCTTTCAAGGTGACCCAGCCTGACCCCCCTGCAGTGAGCAGGGACACCTTCCTCTAGACCAGGTTACTCAGAGCCCCATCCAGCCTGACCTTGGATGTTCCCAGAAAAGGAAACGCAGTAGGGCAAGAGATCACACCCTTGGTCCAAATTATTTCCAATTGGAGTCCCTAAAAACGGTTAAATCCACGCTTGGGTCAAGTTTCCAATTCCCAGAGTGACCTCACAGAAGCCAAACCCTCCGTGACACATCCTGGAGACCCTCCCATCTCACAGCGCTCTGGGCTTCCTTCTCTCATCCAACGTTAATCAGGAGGTGCTGCACCAGGGTTGGCTCCAGGAAGAGAAGCTACCAGAAGCAAGGATGCCACTTCTTCCGAGCATAAATAGTTTTTGTTTAGTTATTATGCTTCATAATTATTTATGATATTTCTATGGATTAATCAATGCTCATAAAGTACTTGGGGAATGAGTGGAATATAAAATAGGGAAATTTTAGCAGAAGTTTGAAGAGCAATGTTAACGGCGACTCTGCGAGGTTCAAAGGCACTGGAAACTGGGACTTTGGAAGTGTCAGGTTAACCACTACCTCCCAACTAGAATAGAAAGAGTAGATGCAGCAATTGCGGCAAGAGCTTCCCATGAGACAAATCCTTTCCACAGGGAAAGACAGTGGATTTTGGATGTACAGAAATATGAAGCTCCTGCTCTTCTCTTGCAGCTTCACACAGGGGGCTCCCCACATCCATGCCCTCTAAGATGTTCCAGAGATCAAAGGGGAAGCAGGATTTTCTCCTGGGTGGGAACAAGAACCCAGCACATCCCTAGAGGTGAGGCCCCTCACCATGAGATTGCTAAAGAGGAAGAGGAAGAAGAAGAAGAAGAAGAAGAAGAAGAAGAAGAAGAAGAAGAAGAAGAAGAAGAAGAAGAAGAAGAAGAAGAAGAAGAAGAAGAAGAAGAAGAAGAAGAAGAAGAAGAAGAAGAAGAAGAAGAGGAGAAGGTGAGGGAAGTGCTCACCTTCAGTCATCCTGCGGTACTTCTCCTTGTACATGAACCCCAGTACTAGGCAGCATCCTCTTCCCGGGAGCCCCAGTTCTGCAAGAGAAGAGAGCGCGGTGTTAGCCTGGGCTGGGGACAGGAGCAGGCACCTGGGGATGCTGCAGGGAGCAAATCCTGCCGGAGACACCCTTCAGGGAGGTGGGCAAGTAACTGAAGTCTTTGGGCAGCCTCACAGAGCTGAGCTTGGCTGGGGCCCAAGCCAGTGTGTCGGGAGACAGGAGGGTGGCCGTCCCCTCCCTGGCCTGTCCTTAAGCACTCCTCTATCCCAAGTGAGGGAACGAGCTGCATCTTCCTCCACAGCAGCGTGTTGCAACAACAGGACTCTTTTATCCCTTTCTCCCTTAGTGGGCAGCAAAGTGAAACGGGAAATGGCCCTCAGGAGGGAAGGTAATTCTGGCCTGAGGAATCTTGCTCTTTAGAAGCAAGCCAGTGACCCTACAAGCAGGAGAGTGCCAGGGTCTGAGGAGGCACAGGCCTTTGATGCCTTGATTTGTTAATAGGGCTTTTTGACTCTTGGTAACAAACAGAGAGATCTGAGCGTGGCTTTTTCCAGAAGTAGGCTGCGAGCACAGGCACCGTCCCCGTGCGCATCTCAGAGTGGCAGAGAGCTCTCGTTCTTCAAACAAATTCTCCCGTGTCACAGTGCAGAAAATTAAGGTACCATGTTCCCAGTGCTGCCTGCGGACCTGCAGAGCTCCTCGGGGGCTTCTGTGCTCTGCAGAGCCCCGCTGATCAAAGCCCCTTTGATGTTTACTTAATGTGGCTGTGGACTCTGCAGAGCCCCCTCCGCCGAGGAAGGAGCGCTGGGAAGTTGTGCCGCGCACAGGAGGGGAAGGCGGCGGAACAGGAGGGTGGAGAGCGCAGCGGTGCCTGGAGAGCGGAGCAGGAGCTGCCTGGCAAACTTGGCTTTCAGTGCCACGAGGCAAACTCGGGGTTGAATCACAGATCTGGATCGTGTCCAGAGGAAGAGGGAAGTGTGATGTGATGTGATGTGATGTGATGTGATGTGATGTGATGTGATGTGATGTGATGTGCAGGGAAGATCCCCAGATCCATGTGGGTACAGACACAGATACAGAGAATCCCTCCCTAACGGTGCTCGCTGCCGTGGCATCCCAGCAGAGTGGTTATATCCTCCTCTTGTGCACAGTATGAGGCAGAATGTGAGCCTAAATCTATAAGAAAACAGACTTCTTTTGATGCCAGGGCACTCAGGGTATGCACCAGCCCAGCTAAAGCACTTCCTCTAACATCACACAGGGCTCCACCTTGCAGGAGGCTCCTGGTCCTAAGGCTCCCACCAGGGAGGAACCAGCAGCTAACCAGAACAAATCACACGTGTGATCCCACTGAGGCTGATGCTCAGACAAAAGAAAGTCTCTTGAGATAGTCAGACTAAGCTGAAATTTAATTGCTCCCCTTAATCTGCCTTGTCCTGGAGGGAATGCCCCAGGGAGAAACAGGCGTCTCCAGAATGTGACTCACTTCACCTTTCACGATATCTTTGGGGCTGCTTGTAACTCTCTCATCGGCCATAAAAGGTGGTGACTAACTCAGGTGGAGTTGTCTAAAGATCCGGGCAGATGAATCAACCACCAGAACTCTCAGCGGTTTCTTGAATTAGCAGGAAGGGGTAATGAGCAACCACCGCCCACCTGCGGTGGTGGGAACCAGTTCCCTTGCTCTGCAGGACAGAGACAACGTGCTCCACCACGGTCTGCACAAAGTGCACAACCACGAGCACACTCAGGACGGTGTCGGCCTGCAGAGCGCTGGATGCCTCTGACTGCAGGGACACCCAGCGCAGGCTGCCTCCCTCAGCCCTGCCTGATAACGAGAATCGATAAGACCTTGCTGACCTTGGGGGGGTTTCCATGCGGGATCCTGTGGGGACACACACACACACTCCGTGTGCCTGGCAGAGCCCGCCCGGAGCCTCGGGGGCTGGCTGCGCAGAGCAGGTGAGAGCCTTTACGTCTTTATTGATAGGAAAACAAAACGCCATCGATTGCTATTGAGCCTCCAACGAGCACCAAGGTATCAAAGTAATTAAAACAACACAATTAGATTAGCGTCGGACAAGGCAGCAGAGCCCACAGCGGAGCTGAGCAAGCCGGCACTGCTCTGACGCAGACGTGCACGCGGGGGCCGGTGTGTGGATGCTGGCTGGGTTTTCCTGGACACAGACCTGGAATGACGGGGCTGCCACACCCTGCACAGGCCGTGAGCACAAACATCACCGGGATCATGGAATGGTTTGGGTGGGAACGGACCTTAAGGACCCTGCCATGGGCAGGGACACCTCCCACAATCCCAGGTTGCTCCAAGCCCCGTCCAGCCCGGCCTTGGACACTGCCAGGGATCCAGGGGCAGCCACAGCTGCTCTGGGCACCCTGTGCCAGGGCCTGCCCACCCTCCCAGGGAACAATTCCTTCCCAATATCCCATCCATCCCTGCCCTCTGGCACTGGGAAGCCATTCCCTGTGTCCTGTCCCTCCAGCCCTTGTCCCCAGTCCCTCTCCAGCTCTCCTGGAGCCCCTTTAGGCCCTGGAAGGGGCTCTGAGCTCTCCCTGGAGCCTTCTCCTCTCCAGGTGAGCACCCCCAGCTCTCCCAGCCTGGCTCCAGAGCAGAGGGGCTCCAGCCCTTGGAGCAGCTCCGTGGCCTCTCTGGACTCACTCCAGCAGCTCCATGTCCTTCTGACGATGGTGGCCCCAGAGCTGGGGGCAGCAGGAGCTGCAGTGTCCTGGGACAACAACCCCACCACTCAGGTGTCCAGCTGTCACCTTCCCGTTTTTGGGAAGCAAAAAGCTCCCAAAAAGGAGGTCGTGGGCAGGGGCTCCATGGGCTGTGCTGCCCAACAGGTCCCAGGCCCAGCTGAGCCCCCAGAGAGGGAGGGAGGCTCAGGCTGAGCAGGATCCCGATGAAATGTGGGCTCCTGCCCCTCTGGAGCCTGGCTCAGCAGGCTGGTGTGGGTGCCTGTCTCCCGTCTGCCTCCCGAAGGGGTGCTATAATTAACACTTATAAACCACTTTGATATCCCATGATGAAAGGAGCCGTACAAAAGCACTGCATTATAATAATTCATACCATAAATTCGTGAGAACATGCAAAAATCTTTATAGCTAAAGGCACCTTTAAATACTTGAGAGTGCCTTTAAAAGGTAAAAGACTTCCAGATGACTCTGCTGCCTAAGGATGTCTCACCACTTTGGCTTTTAGTGGCTACCTAAAGCTAAAATAGTTAAGCAGACACCCAGCATTTTAAATGTCTTGGCTTTAGGGGGACTGCTGAGACACTGAGACCAGAATGTTTTAACCCTTGCGTCCCCATCTCCCCCACATCAATCCCATCCATTTCCTTGTGCTGACAATTGAATTTCTCAGCAGGGCAAAAGTAGTTACAGCTGAAGTTGATCATCCCACGCACTGTGACGAAGTGGGAGCTAAAGTATCCCGGTTGGAAAACACACAGCAGAACCATGGTTTCAACTCTCTCAGAAGTACCTGCATCAATTCACCCCCGAACTGGCAGCAGAGCCACTCACTGGGCAAAGCAGGAGCAAATTCAAACCATAAACTGACACTGAAAACGAAGCAAAAGCCAACCAAAAGAAACAAGACCTCGGAGTCTTCGAGAAAGGGATCCTCAGCCTGGGAAATGGAGGGGAAAGATGTTTAGGAAGAAAGATCTCACAGTGCTGGCCCAAACTACGGATTCCTCCTACTTTTTCCTCAGTTCTTTCATTGTATGGGATTTCCTTACTGAATTTGAAGGCAATTCCTTCGCTCACCGCTGAGGAAGGGACCAAAATATCCGATCACCGGTGCACTAAAGGCTAAAGCTGCAGAGCTGTAATAAGGCTTTATTAACATAATCATAATGTGTACTATTGTGTAGCTGTATCCCACCAGGAATGATAATAAATGTTTAATAGCCCAATAATACCTGTTTAATAATTTTTCAGCTCACCCTGTCTAATTGCAAGTTTATTAAAGAACGATAAACTTTGTAATCGTTGTAAAGGCATAATTGCAATTCCATTGCTTATTTAATATTGAGCTAATGACATTACAACTAAGTTATATTTTCCCATACATATTAAATATCAATTAGCTGGTTTAAACTATTGATTTGTATTTAATTAACTATGCTATTATATACCAATTAAACTCTTATAAGAGAAGCAGAAACAGCTGGTCTCTTAAATTAAATTTTTAAAACTTTGTATTAACATAAATATCACGTTTCCATTTTCTCATATTTTCCTTCTACAGTGATGGCAATTTGCTACCTGTAAATATTTTTTCCGATTGCGTGTTATATCCATGAGTTTAACTCTACTCTACAACTCTTTAACTCCTAAAGAAAGTTTTTCTCTCTGGGATGGGGAATGGGCAACCTCCACGGCAGGTATCCTACTGTGACACTGACACGTGGCAACTGGGAAGGGCAGAGGGCTGGAAAAGCCTTATCTCACCCGGGGACCCCAGAAGCAAAGAACTCGGCTGGGAGCTCTTCAAAGAGCACGGAATTCTCCAAGGAAAGCAGCCCAACACCTTCCTAAGCTGGCCAGCAAGGTGACAGGAGAAGATCCTCCATCACCAAATCTAAGAGATTTTGGTTATCACACACTTTGATGGGGAAACCTCATCCTCCTGCTGAGAGGTTCCCTGCTCTGGTGGGTACAGTTGCCTGCTGTACGTGGATGCCTTGAGAAAGCAGCAATATGGGCAGAAGATCCTGATCTCCCAAGGTTTTCCATGCTCTTGGCTTCACCGCGTCTAGGGATGCTGCATCCCAAAAATTTGAAGCAATACGTGAAGGACCATTTTCTTTGTTTTTCTGCATCCTGACTTCCAGGCTCAGAACCATGCTGGCTTGGGGTGACTTTATGATGTGTATCCCCTATCGCTGCTCTATGCCCACCAATCTTTTCTGTGCCTTTAAACTGAGCCTGAGAGGGACAGAGGAAAAAATCTTTTCAAAGCAGTTTTTCCAAGGACACCGAGATACCCTCCTCAGCTTCTGCGGTACCCTTGGTTTGTTTTTTTTTTTTCAGCCAACTTTTTTTTTTGGCTCTTTTTTTTCTGGCAGGAGATGGAGAGTTGAACTTTGTTTTCCTAGGATTTTGGGTTTTTTTTCCCTCTTCTTCTCTCCTGGACTGTTTCAACAACATCTGAACACATCAGGAGAATTTTTTCCCAGAGGCCCGGGAGGTGAGCCCTCACCGACCCAGCTCCGTGGAGGAGAGAGACCGTACCTACAGAAGAACTCTGAAATCTTCCCAGGTTTCCTCTCCCCAGAGAGAGAGATATCTCATTATTTAGCATTATTATTCCTTTCCTGTGTGTTTGTTAAATAAATAGCTTTTATCTCTTTCACTTTCCTTCGAGGAAAATTTTTTTTTCCCGAACCTGGTGGGGGAGGGGTGGTTGCAACCTGACTTCTATCAGAAGATATTTTCCTCCAAATTTGTCCCAACTAGGACACATCCCAAACATCCCTGTGACCTCTTTTCAGAGGACTCTGCCCTGTGCACCCATGGAGCACCCTTCCCTCCGAGTTCTCCAGCCGTGACTGCTGGGTTCAAGCCTCCTCCCTCGATGTCGTTTGCATCCACGAGCATTCCTGAGCCATCCAAACTCCCGCTGCAATTTGGCAGAGAGCAAACGGATCTTTCGGCACGGAATTTCTACATTACAATGGTAAGTCTGCAGAGCAATCCAAGATCCTTGGAGATGAAAAAAGCCATACGAATGCACATTATTATTAAATCTGTGCCTGGTTAATTTATAAAAATGTATTAAAAAACCTAAGAGGCTTCCCAGATGAGAAAATGGGCACATTACTGTTTGAAATATGAATGAAGCAGAGATCAGTGTTAAATGCCGGAGTGGTATTGTGTTTTATTCTACAGTGCTCTGCAAAAAAGTTGCATTTATAAACCCATTTATTGTATTATGTACTCGCAAACCACCTTGTCATCCATTTATTGCACAAATAAAATCTTAAAAGCGGAGGATTAGTTGAGTGTGTCCCTGTGGGACCACAATCTAACTTTAAAGAATCCATCAATGAAAGAAAACAGATGGAGCAGAGATGTTTGCCAGCTCATTGCTCCGAGATGGAAAACACAACTGGCTATTCTCCCACAGCCCACAGACCTGGAAAGAGAGAAGGACATCCGGCAGGGCTTGTGGAGCACTGTCCCCATTCAGGAGCCAGTCCTGGCTGGAATTTGTCATTCCAGTCTCCTTTCCTATTGCTGTACAGGGCGAAGACCACCTTGGAGAGGACAGCTCGACTTTGCACGGTGGGGGAAAACTCCCCAGAATTGTGCAGAACCTCTGCTCAGACCTAAATTTGCCTTAAACGCCACTGGAGAGGCACCCACCTGCATTTGGGAACAGCAGCAGCACAAACCAGTGCCAGAGCTGTTGTCCCTACTGGGAATTTCTGGTGCTGGAGGGTGAAGGTCTGGAGGGTCCTTGAAACTTCTCTCAAACATTCTTTCGGGTTAAAAACCGTAACGGAAAAAGACAGGAAAGCTTGGATGTGCTTATTTTCGCTGTGCCTCTTTCAACCCAGTAGAAAACCGGAGTCTCCATAACCCAGGAGGAGATTCTCTCGGACAAACAGCTTTGGACAGGCACAGGCCTGGAGTACACTGGAATCTGGCTCTCCAGGTGCCTTGAAAGGCATCAGCACTGGGAGCTTCAAGAGGAAGAGCAGAGAAACACGCAGGGGGCGGCTCTTCCCAGGAATAAGCTCTGCCCTGGTACCAGACAATTAAAAGTTGCTTCTTAGCAGGAAACACAACTGGCAGAAGGGGAAAGAAAGAAGAGGGATTAGTGCTGCTGAGCAAAGAGAATGATATCCCTGTGTTCCCCGGCTAATGAAGGGAAAAGAGGCACCTCCAAGTTGTAACTCAGCACTGGAGTGTTTTGAAGAGGTTTTTTTTCTCTAGTGGCAGCACAGAGCCTTTGGTCCCTAAAGTTCAGAACTGAATCCGTCTGTATTCCCCTCTCTCCTCCCCAGCCCTTCATGGCTGATGCACTTTTTCTGAACCTCTCACAAACATGTCCAATTTGGGGAGCATCTGACAAGTGAAGAAAAAATCTTCACAAACCTCCAATTCAGTCATTCTTTGGACTATTTTTTTCCTGAAGTTAAGGAATCTGATGGAGCTGCAATAGGGAAAAACAATTCACCCCAGAGTAAGGTGGCTGTTGGTACTTGAACCTTCCTACACAAGCAGCTTTCACAGCTTCGTGTGCTCAGGCATGTGTTTGCACCGGTCAGATTGTCCAAAATGCTTTGCTAAGGCCTTGGAGCAGCAAGTTCCACAGCTTAACTACACCTCTCATGCAGGAAAAAAGTATTTTTCCCATATTTCCTACTGTAAAAGTTGTAACTTCCACACAGGGATTTATTTGAAAGCCAACGAAATAAAAGGTTATGTAGAAACAATCTGTTTTCCTCACCACTGAATATCAAACCCACTCCTGCTTGCACTGCTGAGAGCTGGGTCAGGTACCCCACACAGACAGAGAATTCCACACCATCTGGCAAAAAACACACCCCAGCATCGGAAAAGGCTGGTGGGGCTGCCCATGATCCCAAATCCAAGAAACAGCCCCATGTGCCTTTGGCCGGCATCTGCTCCCTCCATACCCCACATCTGAAGGCCCCACTCCTGTGGGGTTGCTGTTTCCTGTCACAGCCTCGCAGGATGCAGGTGCAGCTCCAGCATTTTCCCCCAGTTCACACAAGTTTGGAGTATTTTTCAAGAGCCTGGCCTGGCTCAGCCCCTCTGATGCTCCTGGCCTTGCTGCAGCCCCGGAGCTCGGATCCTCCTTGTGAAATTCCTGTATCGTTCAACCCATTTCCCCTGCTGGTGGCTCTGACCTGCACTTCAAGGGCTTCCCAGGGAGCTAATCAGCTTCACTCCAGCCCACTGTACCCGCTGCTCCAGCCAAGCCTTCAAAGGTTCAGTTCCAATGCAGAGAGCCGCTGCAGGAAGGTCTGGAACAAGCCTTCCAGGGAAATTTAAGCAACGGGCAAGCACCTGCCCATGCATTCCCAAGTCTCTCCTGGTGTTCCCCCAGGTCAGCCCCTGAAACCAGGACGCATCACCACCCACGTCGTCCCACCAGGAGGAGATCTGAACTGATTTGCTGATTCCAGGGAGGTGGCAGAGCAGCCAGGGACACGGCAGGACAGCCAGGTGTTGGGCACATCTGTCTTGGCCTCACCAGCCCACACAGATCCATGTGCTCCATGGAGCTCCTCGTGCCCCCTCGGGACATGAAGGGTGAGGGCAGGAGAGGGGAACAGGCAGCATCCCTTGCCCTGTCTTGTTGGAGTGCACTGTGTGCTGGAAGAGAGACAGGCCCTGAGGATCAGAGAGAGGGCCTCTGTCCTGGGCCCGAAGGTGACCCTGGGAGTGCATCCAGGTCACCGGGGATGGACTGAGAGAGGATTGTGTGTTTATGGACAGACTGGGCCTGTGAGAAGTGTTCATTGCAGTTTGTGGCCTTATAGGGCATTGTTTGCCTGTTACCATAATAGGTGAAATCTGTGCAATGCCCCAGGTGATTGGAGGACACTGTGGGGAACATCTTTCCTGTTTATAGGATGTGATATCCTGTGGGGTGCTGGGATTTAGGGAATTCTGACTGCGCAATGAACGGCTTTGCATTTTCCATCTGATGAGCAAAGTCCTTGCCCATGCGTCAGTACTGCACTGTCTGACTGCTCCATCTCCTCCAGGAATTCCTCTGCTCCAGCCAAGGGCTGGGATTGCCCTGGGCTGTCTGTCACTTCCCCCCCCTCTCTGCTTGGCAGCTCAGCCCCGGACTTGCAGTGGCTCGGGGACCTGCCTGCCAAGGGCTGTAGTGGCACCGATGCCACGTTACTTCCTCCGCCCACCTTCTTCCACCCCACCAAACCCAGGGGCTGCACATTCAGCTCCAGACCACAGAAACATGACCCCACCCTCACGGAGAGGAAAGGGTGGAGGACACGTATGAAACCCATCCTACCTTTCTGCAGCACCTCTTCCACTGAAAAAAGCTCTCCAGGGAAATAAAATGCCTTGATGGGGACATGGCCCAAAGAGTGGAGAAGGCCCAGAGTGTACAGCACACGGGGTCTGTGTGAATCAGGGCGGGCTGCAAGGGAAGGGGTGTTTGGAAGATGGACTGAGCTGGTCTAAAGCTGCGTTGAGCCTTCCTGCTCCATCTCCAGCGACTGTGCTCCTACAAACAGGGAGGGCTTGCAGCAGCAGGGATTGTGAGACTCTGAGATGGTCTAAAACCAGCTCAGAACAAAACTGACAGGGAGAAAGACACAAAATCCACGCATTTTGATTCCTTAAGAACGCAGTGTTTTCTCTCAAGGCCTGATTTCACTGGGGCTTCTCATTTCACTGAGAGCCCCTGCACTGTTCCACGCTCCTGCTGAGGGACCCCTGCACGTCCCGCCCCAATCCAAGCGACACCAGCCACACGCACAGCACGGCATTATCCTGTAGCCTGGTGGGAACATCTCATGGTGGAATAAATAACGCTTCTTGTGCTCCCCTGGCACGCAGGGAGCCACATTAACACGCAGGTCTAGAGCTCCGCACAAAGCGGGAGTGTCCCTGCCTCACACCCTACGCAGAGCACCTTGTGAGAGAAACAAACAAACAAACAAAACCCCCTAAAGGTGAAAAACCAACAAAATAAAACAAAACAGGCTCAGCTGGGAGGCGAACATGGCAATGGAAACACTTTGCAATAAACCCTGGAAGTCCCCACGCTGCTCTGACAGATTGTGGATAAGCTGGGGAGAAAAATAATAAAAATAAACCCACAGCACCGTAAAGGTCACATCTACAGCCGTGCTCTGGATCAACAATGGCTCCTCCCACCTCCCACCTTGGACGTGTCTAAGCCATCCTTTCCACAAGCCTGGGAAGATGGACAGCAGCACAGCGAAGCACAAACCACTTCTGCCCTCGGAGATGTGCTGGGATCACAGCTGTCCTCTGCCTGACCTCAGTCACTGCCTTCAAGCCCATGTGCCCCCGATCCAGAGAATCCCATTTCCCAGCTGCTCCCAAGGCTCCACGTGCTGGACACCCCGAGAAGAGCCCAGCTCCTCCAAGGCGGAGGAGCTGTGGCCCTTCCCTCCCCTCCGGAGGCAGGGAAAGCCCTGCAGCACGTTCCTGCTCTCCGTGAACACACACGACAGCCCAAGCAGGGATCCCTGCTGTCCTCCTATTACTGGGAAATCACACTCCAGCCTCACAAGCTCCATTACTCCTGTGTATCGTATAATTAAATTCTATTTGCTGGTTACCTCACAGCACGGCTGCAATTCTTCCGCATCTGAGGCGTTTTAAAAATATTTCTGATCTTCAGCTTCTATTTCATTTTTCCTCTCCTTGGCAACTCTCAGCCGTCTCTTTTAGCTGCCTTCCCGCCTGTGAGGTGGGAAGGGGCGGGAGACCTGCTGTGACCAGTCCATGCTGTGCTGTCTCCTCTCCAAGATGAAGGAGATCGGTGACGCCAATGTGTTACCTTAGGGCAGACCCACAGCACAGGTTAATCCCCGTTTCCTCCTCAGATATCCAAACTTGAATTACCTCCCAGGAATCTGAATGGGAGCTGAGGTACCTAAACAGCTTGGGGAACCTCGTGGTGGCGTCGCCAAACCACCACGGATGAGTAGCCGGCCAAGGAGCAGCAATTCCAGGTAAATCCCAGCTGGAGGTGCATTCGCTGCAGTCCCTGCTCCTCCCCTTCTGTTCAAACTTCCTGGAAGAGCTCTGGTGCTAAATGGAAAGGGCAGCGTGAGAACAGGCCCCAACCCTCCACCAAGGAACAAGGCCCCAGTTACAGGGAGGGGGGAGAGCCATAAGATTTAAGGGATCATCTCATCACCACATTCCCGTTCCTTTCTGCTTTGATTGAGGCATTGAGGTTTAAGTGCCCCGGCAGGGAGGGCTTTGGCCACGCTCAGCAGGAGGAGAAGGGAAAGTGAGTGGGCAAATCTCAGGCTGTGGGAGGCTGATTGCTGCCCTGTCCAGACCATGTTCCTTCCATGTCCCAGTAGGAGCAGATTCGGTCCCACCACGAGGAACAAATCCATCACCGAGGCCATGCAGGCATCCCCAGCCGCGGCCTCAGGCTGGGCTGCCTCAGCTCCTGCCCAGCTCCAGAGAGGACACCACGGGCACTGAGCATCCACGACAACTTCAGGCTGCAGCATTCAGCCTAAATCTTTACTCCTGCGATATTTGTGTCTCATGACCATCCCTCTCCCCTTTTCGAGCATTTTCAGTTTCCCAACTGACCTGAAAACTCACAATTTCTGCAGCCGGTCCCACTAGCGGGATCTCCCCGCTGCAAACGCTTCGCTAGCGGTGCTCAGCAGCCTCAGCTAAAATCCTTGTAGGTCACACCACGTTAAACCCTCCCTCCACCTCTACAGCTGCAATCAGCACAGGTACGGGGTAGGAAGGTAAACCAGGCAAGATGGGTATGAGGGAGGGACCGAAGCATGCACACTCTGCAGGGATCCCCCACATCCAGCAGCAGGGATCTCCCCACATCCAGCAGCAGGGATCTCCCCACATCCAGCAGCAGGGATTTCTCCCATACAGCAGCAGGGATCTCCTACATCCAGCAGCAGGAATCCCCCCCATCCAGCAGCAGGGATCTCCCACATCCAGCAGTTCCCCTCCTTGTGACATGCCCTGACCAAAATCAGCCCCCACTCAGGGCTGACTTGTGGCACTGGTGCCTTTCTGCACCTTCCCTGCTCCCTGCTGCCCAGCCCTATCACTGCACAGAGCTCCTGCTGCCAGGGGGGCATTTTCCCAGCATTGGCCATAACTTGGATGATCTGTGGAAACAGCTCCCCTGCTTCCCCCCGCGCTGCTCCCGCGCGCACTCTCCCAATCCCATTAAAAGTAATGGGGTGAGATTGTCCAGCCCATTACTTTCAATGGCTTAGTTTCAGCCAGACAGCCTCAAGCTCCCATATCCTCCAAACAGCCAGCAGAGGAGCTCCAAAACTGCCCGTTTCATTAGCACATCGTGCATTCCAGCTTGCCAGGGTTTAATTGGAAAGAGAGCCAAGCCTGCGTTAAGGTTTGCTAATTGCTGCGGGAGAGACACGAGCACTCCTTGCACCACTGACGATTATTTCCTTGCTCAGCAATTTTGGGTTCTTCAAGGTGTGAGGTTTTATGAAAACAGTCCAAGTTAGTTAAAAAAAAAAGAGAGATATAAGCAAACACAGCCACAGGAGAGGGACTTTATGGAGCGGTTGTGTGCTCCAAGATTCTGCCGGGCTTGCCGGTGCTGGGGCGGAAATGCAGTTGCAGGAGGATCCGCCAGGAAGAAACATGGGTCTTGCAAAAAGCCAAGTGAAAATCGTACATTTAAGATGCATCGCAGGAGCTGCAGTTTGAGTCTTTCTGAACTGTAAGCCCAATAATCCGCAAAGGGCAGGGACAGGCCAAAAATCAAACCACTTTGCTTCCAAGACAGTTTGATATTACAAGATGCTCAGAAAGCTGTGCAGCCAAACACCTTTCTTTGGGAGCCGGAGAAATCCCATTTCTGGTCTGATTTCTGACCTCACCTTCTGCTCTGGGTTTATAAAAGCCTGGCAGAACTTGATCACATCCAGCCACGTGCCCTGTTACAGCCAGGGAAGGGACCTATTAGGGATGTACATAACGATGTATCCAGGAGACTGAAATGATGGCATCTCAACAGCTGGCTAAAAAAAGTGGGAAGAGCTGAGTAGTTAAATCATAGAATATCCTGAGTTGGAAGGGACCCACAAGGACTGAGTTGAACTCCTGGCTCTGCACAGGACACCCCCAGAATCCCACCAGGTGCCTGAGAGTGTTGACAAATGGTTGATAAAAACTCCTCTGACAAAAAGCCGTAGAACACTGGGAAGCTGCTGGTGACACTCACAGCCAAGTGCTGGAAGCTTCCAGCCCAGCCTGGACTTTTCTTGCCTGAGAGCTGAGCCAAGAGCACATCAGGAAGTGCAGCTCTCCTGCACCAACCCCTGCGAGGTCTCTGGTGGCCCCAAAGGCTCGGGCTTGTGCCCTGTTGTGATGCTGGGTCTCTCTGCTGCCACTCCAAAGCTGTTAATGGGGTGATGCTCCAGCCCTGTCCAATCCAGGACAGATGGCAATAAACTTCTCAGTGGCTGGAGCAGAGTGCAGCAACTGTGTGATTAGCATCTTTTTCTCCACTGCACATTTCATCTGTAAACTAAGATTAAATACCTGGAGGAAAAAAGCTGCAGGAAAAGGGAACTTTAATATGTTTCCACTGCAGAGCCCACGAGTGAGCAAAGAGCTCAGATCTGAGGTCGGAGCAGCTCGTGGGGCGGGGAGCTTTCCCCATGTGCCGAGTCAAGTTATCCACATTTCATGAAGGTGCTCCTTCTGTCAGAGCCATGGAATGGTTTGGGTTGGAAAGGACCTTAAAGATCATCTCCTTCCATCCTCAGGGACACCTTCCACTGTCCCAGGCTGCTCCAAGACCCATCCAACCTGGCCTTGGACACTTCCAGGGATCCAGGGGCAGCCACAGCTGCTCTGGGCACCCTGTGCCAGGGCCTCCCCACCCTCACAGGGAAGGATTTCTTCCCAAAATCCCACCTATCCCTGCCCCCCGTCAGTGTGAAGCCGTTCCCCCTTGTCCTGCACTACCCTCTGACACGGCTGTGCCTCAGGATTCTCCTGACTGGAGCACTTGGCCTCTGACCCAGTGCTGTGAGGACCAGCAAGGTCTGCCATCCCCTCAGAGCGAACGAGGGGAGCAGAACCGCTCCATTACCTGCCTGGCTTTGAACTCTCAACTCATTTAAACCCAACACAACCTATTCCAAACGCCTGTCAAGCCTCACCGACCTCACACGCCTGCAACCTCAGCCAGGAATAAAACAAGGGAATGAATTTCATGAATCGCAGGGGAGATGAGGGATGGTGCCTGCTGCTGAGAAAGAAGGAATCATCACCTACAATTTCAGGAGCCATCAAAACATTGCTCTTCATCACTGCAACACGAGTGCCGGGGCAGCGATGCTGACGGGCACCTCAGGTGGTGAGCACGTCACATCACCATTTTTTATAGGAAACAAACACAAAACCTAACAAAAAGTCATCCACACAGAGAAAAAACCACCACACTTTTTGTTTCGGAGTGCATCCTACCCATAGCCATACGAATGGTGTCAGGGCTTGTGAGCCATCCTTCCCAACCCCAAAAAATAACTGACCCTGCACCCCCCAGGTGCTGTACCAAGCTTTCATTTTGCTCACAACAGCTGTGACCAGGGCATCCTGCACACAAACCACTCCTTACGGGAGGTATTGTCTGCTCCGAGAGGGACAGACATGGAAATTGGAATGCTCTGGCTGCACTTGTAGGGAAATTTTTTTCAAGCACCTTCTTGCCTAAAGGAAAATTCCAACATGCCCAACAGACAGGGCTGCAGGCCAGAGAAATACAGCATGGTTTGGGTCGGAAGAAACCTTAAAGCCCATCCAGTACCACTCCCTGCCACGGGCAGGGACACCTCCCACTATCCGAGGGTGCTCCAAGCCCCTTCCAGCCTGGCCTTGGACACTTCCAGGGATGGGGCAGATGCAGCTCCTCTGGGCACCTCTGGGCCTCAGCTCCTCACTGTCAAAACTCCCTCCTTGTAGGCCAAAACCCTGCTTTGCTGCTCTATCTGCAAACAGCTCGAAGCCACCTTTCCCACTCCTGCCCATCCTCTCTGCACAGGGAGCCAGGCGAGCCAGGCACACTCAGCTGACCTGCCCGGAATTCCCAAGGAGCGGGAGGATCCGCGCTCGGAGCACTGATGGATGGGCACGCTCCGCCCGCCTTTCAAAGGACATTACATGCCACTGCTGTAATCAATAATGTATTATTTCCTCTGTGTTTTATATCCCCGTGTTTATTATGTGTAAATAGGGATTTACAGTGATCTGAGCGTGTTCATTTAACGCAGCTGACACCCTGCATATGAGATCCGCCAGCCGCCCCTCGGGACCTGCGCGGAAATGAAACGAGGCTTCTCCCACAAAGCCTTCTTTGCCAAAGAAATGGGCAAAGAAAGGAAGAAAACAGGGAATAAAACAAGGCCAAGGTAGAGAGATCAGAGCCTGTGCGCGTGGGATGGAACGCAGGACGAGCGCCAGTTCTGGGATTCAGAGTCACGCTGGCATCGCTGTGAAAAGGACGTCAAACGCTGCTCTCATCTCAAGTCCAAGGTGCTGCTTCCAGGAGGAAAAGGAAGGCTGGGGTCGGGGAGAAACTTCCCCCTGAAAGGCATTGGCACACCTATGCAAAGTTCCTTCTTATTTGATCTCAGGCACAAAGAGCAGAACAGAAGCATATCATCCTTTGCAGCTAAAATGAAAAAATAAAGAGGACTTTTATCCCAGATCCATTTATCTCAGGTAATAAATTCTGCTCCTGCCTGCAGCCAGTCAGTATTTTCCAGGTGGGTAACTTTCTCGCTGGAAAAATGAACAAAGCAATCAAAATAATTTGCTAATTCATTTCATACTCTCTATCTTTTTTTGTTTGGAAGCCTAAAGTGCGAGTTAAAACGAACCCGAATAGCCTCGTGTGTTGTGTCAACGTTTTGTTCAACAAATATCAAAGCAACACTGAAATTCTTAATTGTCTCTTAAGAGTTCTTAGCGCACCTCCAGAAGCTCCACGGCACTTCCCAGCAGGAAAGCGACGCCGCGGTTGGATTGAACAGCCGCGTACGGCTCCTACAGGATGGCAGCAGCCTAAAGGTCTCCTCACACCTTTTGGGAAGTGTCCCCGCCTGCCTCCACAGCAGCTGTGGCATGTCCATCCTGGAACACCTTGGGATGCAAGGACACCACCCTGCTCCCACCTTCCCGGGGAAAGATAAAATGGAACAGCCCGACCTGTCCCCGGCAGGTTCTCCATCCCTGTTCCTGATCAACGGAGCAGCTCAGCAGAACAGCCAAGCACACGCCTGGGAAATACAGGGCCTGAGCAGCTTCCCTGTGCCAAGTTATCCCAGCACGCCCAACGTGTGCCTTTCCCAACATCTGTGCCCTATCTCGTGTCCTCTCCAGCTCATCTTGGTGCATCCAGCCAAGGAAAAGCACGGCTCGGCACCAGAAACAAACCCCTTGGGCTCAATCTTCCCTTCTGGCTGTGCCAGAGCCTCCTCACGCAGCCTGGTCTGTGTTATTTACTCATTTGTGTTATTTACTCCCAGCTTAGCTAGGAAAGAGCAGCCACAGCCTTTTCCTGCTTCTGGGAGGATGCAGGGACCGCGTTTCTGTCACGCAGGAGGCTTTCCGCAGCACTACAGAGGAGCGGGAGGCTCTCCTCGCTCCCTGAGCTCATCTGCCTCGCCAGGCTCCTGCACCATTAAACAGCTGCCACGTTCCACCTCAGAACTTCCTGCAACTCAGCAGAAAATAAATAAAAAAAGAAAAACAGGAAAAAAAGGAGGTCTAGCAGAAAAAATAGAAAAGTACCGTAAAATACCGGAGAAAACAGACAGGCCCCCATTGGTCAACAGCTGTGCGCTGCTGTGGCATCGTCCTCGCTAGAAGACACTGCATTAGGGGAAGCAGTGATCGTCACCATTAAATGCCTTGATGGAACTCAGGCATCTGGTTTGCAGCATTTAGCTGATGAAATAAATAAGGGTGCTTTTGGCAAACACACAGGGAGCAAACATGAGAGGATCACAGATGCTGGAGGGATTCCAACTTCCCTAATGGTGTCCTTCCCTTCTGCCTGCTCAGGGACTTCCCGGAGGAGAGTCCTGCGGGACGTGAGGGCACTCACACCACTGCCAGAACGCTCTCTGGGCAGGCAAATCCCATCACCAAGGGCACTCGCCCCTCCTGGCATGGAAAAACAGACAACAATCCATATTAAAACCTGACAGACACGCAGAGACTCAACGGCACAAGTGGAAAACCTGCTGCCCCCATATCCCCAGCCCTGAATGCTGAGGGATGGATCCCAGGGATGCTGCCACAGGGCTCCCTTGGGAAGAGATGAGCAGAGTTCAGGTCACCCCCTGCCATCTGCCCAGATGAAATACCCTTGTTTGGGACTCACTTGCTGTCTGAGGAAACTCCTCCTCATCCCTGAAGTGTCCAAGGCCAAGCTGAACGGGGCTTAGAGCACCCTGGTCTGGTGGAAGGCATCCGTGCCCATGGCAGGGGGTGGAATGGGACGGTCTCTAAGTTCCCTTCCAACCCAAACCTTCCTGGGACTCTGTGATTCTGTGGGCATCCCACAGGGAATTGCACTGCCAGCCCTGCCGGCAGCGAGGGCGGAAGGCTGCCCACCTCCTCCATCTACACTTGGAGCTAGTCATTATTCCATGGATCATTTGTTCCTTCTTCCATTCCCATCCCAGGGCCGCATCTCTGATCCACAGGACTGGTTTGGATAACCCAGCAGTGCTCAGACACCAGGGCTGTCCCATCATTACGAAGCTGCACAGCCCCAGAGACGCTCGTTTCCCGCATTTCTGTCTCTGGATAGCTTCTTTTTTCCTGGCTAAACTGCAGCTGCAGGACAATCCCAGTGACTGATTGGGCCGTGTGATGCAGTCCCTGCACGCTGAGATTAGAAATGATTATGACTTAAATGAAATAGCCGAACACAATTCTCATGGCCATCCATTTCCACCTCCTCCTCTTTCAAAGACAGCAAGTGAGAGGCGCAGAGCAAGTCTAGAAGGATAATAAAGACACCAGGATCCAGTTCTTGAGCTGCACCTTGTGTTAGGGCAGCTGAGGTCCAGGAATGCAGCTGGATTTCCAGCAGATCATGACAGCGTCTTTCACCTCAACATTCCATAATCATCCTCCCAGGGAATGGCAGAAACACCTCCACCCCTTCCACAGCCAAAGGAAGTGGGATTGGGCACAGGGGACAGCTGTCCACTCCACACAGACCCCAAAACCCCCTTCTTGGGCAGCACAACACAGGAATAACGTTGGAAAGAGGAGAAGAGTTCCTTTGTAACAGGAGGGCGGGTAGCTTCCCTAAGGAACATGGAGAAATGCTGGACCTCCCTCCATCCCAGCATCAGAGCAGAGCAGGGAAGGTTCTCCCTGGACTACAGGACACAACACTGTGGCATCCTGAAGGCCTTGAAACAGATATTCCCTCAGCAAGCTCTACATGGTCCGGGTGACAGGGTGGGGAATAAACTGGTGACCACATTCCCTGGCATTCCATGGGCTGAGGAACCGGAATATTCCCATCTCTGCAGCCAGCAGTGGGCTGGTGAGACTGGTGAGAACGTGATGCAGCAGCCAAGAGCTGGAGGGAATGGGACAGACAGGGTGACCTTTCCCAAGGTTTATCCCAGTGCTGCCAACCCTGGCGGGAGAGTTTCATCACTCGGAGCTACGTAGGACAGAGTGAAGGAAGCCCACGTTCTTTTGAAGTCCCATCAGGCACCACACCTCAGGGAAGGTCTTTGGAAAGAAGTTTATCCACCATCAGTAGGCAAAGGTGGCATCTCAGGGCGGTATCGGCAGCGTGCCAGCCCTGCCAGGCCACGGAGGAGAACGGGATTAATGAACTTTGGGTGTCTGACCTCAGGGGGACCCCAGCACCTTCCTGCTCTCAAAGCCACCAGCAGAGCAAAGCACATGTTAGCGTCCCCAAAAATCCACCCCCAGCCCCTCCTCACAGACACCTTTTCCTACGGAAAACACCTCCCGGAGCACCTGTGCCCCTCCCGTCAGCCTCCCCAGCACTGGCAGCTGCCCCCGTCTCAGCACGTGACCAGCTCCAGGGAACAGCGAGGTCTTGGGTAAATTTAGGGCTGGATTACAGCCCAGCTGACTGTGACTAACCTTCCGAAATGAAGGTCAGTGCTGCTACCTTGGGATGTGGTTTTCTTCCATTTATTTCTTGATGGGAAAGCGATGGAGAGTGTAATTACTGCTGTACTACCGCCTGCCACTTGCGAATGTCCTAGTCCGGGGAAAATGAAGATGTGGATACAAGTTCTGCGTGAACAGGGGGAAAGAGGGGTGTTAAACAGGCAGAAAGGGGTGTTAAACAGGCAGAAAGGAGCTATTAAACAGGCAGAAAGGGGCTGTTAAACAGTCAGGATCCTCCAAGGCCTCCTGGTGCTGGGAGCACCCCAATCCCACCTCTCTGCAGCTACGGGCACATCAAATCCAGGTGCTGTGGATGGCAAACTCCAAAGCAAATCCTGCTGGGAGCTCAGGAAAAACAGAGCAGCTTCTCCAAGAAGCAAAATGAAATCCCAGAGCACCTGAAACCCCACAATTACTGCTTCAGCAACAAGCCAGGAAATAGATGTTTGGTTGAAGAGGTGTTTTCACGTGGGCTGAGACACCGCCTGTGCCCAACAGCCCTGAGGGAGGGCAGCCACAAGATCCCACCACCGGAGGTGAGGCTGCTTCAGTGCAGAGCAGGATGATCCCTCCCTGACCTCCTAACCCCAGGACACGGTGGCCTTTGGGCTGCCAGGACCCGCTGGTGGCTAGTGTCCAACTTGCCCTCGACCAGGACCCTCAGGTCACTTCCCGCAGTTCTGCTCTCCAGCCCCTCCTTCCCCTTCCAGCACCTTCCTCTTCCCTGGGGCGAAAATCACCCCTGAATGATCCCACCAGAGAGACACCTCAGGGGAAAAATTAAATTAAACTCCACAAAGCCCCTTCCCCTCTCTACAGGTGGCTGAGGGCTGAAGGCTTCTTGCCTTGAACATCACCCTCCATGCTGACAGGGTCCCTGGGGAGGCTCTGCACTCACGGCTTTGCTTCCCTTCATGCTTGTATTAAAAGAAAAGGACAAATAAATTGAGATTTATGGGATGCCAGGAGAGCTGATTTTTTTAAAAAATCATTTTTCCCTCCCCCCGTTGAACTCAGTGTTTTATTTTCTCCCCTGCAATGGCTGTTTGGAGGCTGCAGATGGAGCGCAGAGAGCAGCTGGGATCTCCTCGGAGAGCGATCAGTGAAAGCAGGATGGGCTGGGATGTGTGTGGTGCCCTCACAGCATCTCATTCACCTGGAAGTGGCACTGGATATCCTGGAATCCCAGAATGGTTTGGTTTGGAGGGGACCTTAGACATCATCCCGTGCCACCCCTGCCATGGCAGGGACACCTCCCACTGTCCCAGGCTGCTCCAAGCCCCAATGTCCAACCTGGCCTCGGACACTGCCAGGGATCCAGGGGCAGCCACAGCTGCTCTGGGCACCCTGTGCCAGGGCCTCCCCACCCTCCCAGGGAACAATTCCTTCCCAATATCCCATCTCCCTCCTTGTGCTTGTTCAGGAAGCACCTGAGCAAGGCCCAACCTGGTTTCCAACATGTGAGCATCAAGTAACGTAGAAATTACTTTCCTACAGGTACCATGCAAGTGGTTGTGGGGTTGGCTTGGCACAGGGGCCCTCAGTGCTGAAAATCAGAGGGGTGTGGGAATGGTGGGCGGCCTCTTGATGGAACCACCTCCTGCAGCACCTCCTGAGGACCCCAGGCAGAAGCACGACACCATGAACAGAGCAGGGAACGGAGCTGGGGAAGGGGCTGGAGCACCAGGAGTGGCTGAGGGAGCTGGGGGGGTGCTCAGCCTGGGGAAAAGGAGGCTCAGGGGGGACCTTGTGGGTCTCCACAGCCCCCTGACAGGAGGGTGCAGCCAGATGGGTGTCGAGCTCTGCGCCGGGGGAAGAAGTGACAGGACAAGAGGAAACGGCCTCAAGCTGCACCAGAGGAGCAACCTCACCACGGTGTCGTCAACCTCACCACGGTGTCTTCAACCTCACCACGGTGTCTTCAACCTCACCATGGTGTCGTCAACCTCACCACGGTGTCTTCAACCTCACCACGGTGTCTTCAACCTCTCCATGGTCTCTACAGCCTCATCAAGGTCTCTACAACCTCACTGTGGTCTCTACAACATCATCATGGTGTCTTCAGCCTCACCAAAATTTCTACGACCTCACCCATGGTTTCTACAATCTCTCCATGGTCCCTTGAGTCTCACTAAGGTCTCTTCTGGTCTGTCTGGGTGCAGATACACACCCCACACGTGTTCCTGGTGTGCACGCCTGTCCTGTGTCCCACAGGTGTGTCCTACAGGTGCGGTCCCTCCGTGCACACCCCTGTCAGCACACACAGAGGCACGAACGCTACAGCCACACGCAGGAACGAGCACATCTCACAGATACGCCCCTTTTCAGTACCTGGTTTCTTCTTTTACTGGGAGCCACAAGCTGATATCGCATGGATGGGCTGGATTTTCCACCCTGCTTTTAAGCCGCTCCCTGAATCTCTTGTGGGTCTCCCACTCCCCCAAACCATCTCTCTCTGGGGCTGCTCCTTTTCATGTCCTGGCTGACTCCTGAGGGATGGGAGGCAATGGTTGATACCACATTTTTTCCTTCCAAGCATGGAAACTCCCAGAGCGGAGCTGAAAACAAGTGACTTCTGACCAGAGCCATGTGATTAGGAAATGCAGATTTTGCCTCTCCCTCAAGTGCTAGTGACTGGAGCCAGGTCTGTGTCACCTCTGCACACCGCCTCTGTCAAGCAGCTGCCTCTGATGCATCTTTTAATGAAGTCCCAGTGATTGATGGCTCCCTGTCCTTACAGGGATGCTGCCGGCACCCCGACCCGCTCCTGCCAGCCGGAGGATTCTGGCAGAGGGGCTCAGCCCACGCCAGCCCCGGGCCTGTCTCTCAGCTGAAATTTCCTCCCTTCCAGCAGGGATGTGCAGCACGAGCAAAGTGACAAGTTTGAGCTGCCGTCAGCAGAGGAGCCGACGGTCTCATCTGAATAGCGGTGCGCGAGTTTAGGTTTTAATTAAGCCCTTGTGGCTTCCTTGAAAGGCTGGAGATGACACAGCCTCCTCTGAAGCTGGCCTAGGGAGACATCCAGAGTCAGCACCAAAGCCTGCCTCCTCCTCCAAAGGATGTGAAATTGGGACCCTGGAAAAAAGGATGAATTCTGAAGAGCAGCAAAAACGTTGTAGTTTTCTTTTTCCTGAGCCAAGGTCGGCTCCGGGAGGAAGGAAGGCTCCTGCCAGCTCAGCTCCTGTGCCTGGTGAGCCATCACTCTCCATCTCTCTGCCCGGCCGTCCCTTCAGGGTCTCGCAGTGATGAGCGCGATCCTTCATCCCAAATTTATCACTGTTCTCCATGCAGATGCCAATAGGGAAACGCTCTCCCTTGCATTTACACTGCTGGATACACAGCCATCAAACACCCTCAACCAAAGACCTCCGGCTACTGCCCAGCACGTCCCGGATCTGCCTGTATCCATGTAAATCCTAACACGTGCCGTCTGCTCTCCGGACAGATGAATGTGCATCTTCCCTCCCATCCTGCCCCACAATGCTGTATTTCAGTACTGACTAGAAGATTCCTATCAAACAATATAAACACATTCGTCAAAACTGTTCACCGTGCCTGGGCTCCTCCGAGGAAACGCTGGAGAAGGAGCGATGTTTAATTCCCAGGTCGGTGGGATTCACAGCACTGTGTTATTTGAGCCTTGTTTCCTCCACACTTCCTTCTCTGCTTTTTCTTTCTTTTCAGGATGGCAAATCCCTCAAGCTAAAACATTTTTACCTGGCTTGCACTCATTTCTAACCCAAACAAACAAACAAAGAAAACAACTGGTAGTTTTGAATTGGTTTATGAAGAAAACAAACCAAGCAATGACACAGAGCAATTTTTTGAGGAGGGGTTGCTTTTTTCTGGTTCAAACAAGAACAAAAATGCTCATTTTCCCCACCAGTCCTGTGGCCATTTAAAACAGGAGGGTCAATACATGGGGAGAATGGGGAGAAACACGTTTATAGCTGGGCAGATGAGATGGGAAAGCCCCATGGGAGGAGACATCACGGATTAGCACAGGGAAGGAGATGCCAGTCCCAGAGACTCATCAGAGACCCTGAATTTCACAGGGGCAGTTTGAGGGATGAACATGGGTGGAGGAGAAGGAGGAGGAGGAGGAGAAGCAGAAGGAGAAGGAGAAGGAGAAGAAGGAGGAGGAGGAGGTGGAGGAGGACGAGAAGGAGAAGGAGAAGGAGAAGGAGAAGGAGAAGGAGAAGGAGAAGGAGAAGGAGAAGGAGAAGGAGAAGGAGAAGGAG
>VZTI01001817.1:67163-95258 GCA_013397865.1 Struthidea cinerea | reverse complement strand
GGGCTTCTACTGACAAAAGACAGATAAAGTGGAGCTTAAATGTCACATCCTCTCATGGCAGTGCCCTGTGTCCTCCTGCTGTGACCTCCTGCCCCTCTCATCCCCGGCTTTGTCAGGAGGGGAAGCGGAGACGTCTCGATGCTGATGTCACACAGTCACAGACTCCCGGGACTCTGTCTAACAAAACCACCCAGAACAGCCTTGGCAAACGTCCTCTGGACAACATGGAGTGAGGATTGACACCGAGCACCATTTCTAGAGCCACTTGTGCCATGAAGCTGAAGAGCTCTTCTGTGCTATCTCCTGCTTTGAAGAGCTCTCGGTGTGACACAAGGGTTCAGGTCAAGCATTCTCACTTCCACCAGCTCCATCCACTCCTGGGAAGCACATTTCTAGGAGAAGAGGATCTGTGCTCTTCCCTGTCACATCCTGAGGCAGCTTTTCATTCCCTAGCTCTCATTTGCCTCGTTTCTAGCAGGTTAAGGAACAGCTCAGAAGATGCACAAAAAGGCCCAAACCCTGTCATTATTTACACATCTCCACTCCCAAAACCACTTCAAGCACTTACAAAAAGTGTGTGAGACCAAGGTGCTTTCAAAATAAACGAACAAAAAAAAGAAACTATGAAATTTTTCAGAAATAGAAATAAACAGCAAACGACTTCCATGTCCTTTTTATTTGCTCCCTGGCTCTGCAGAACGTAAAGGTTATGTTGTCCAAATTTTCCCTGCTGCTGTAAAGATCAAACAGTCAAAAGGCAAGGAAGGCTGAGCCCCTCATTTCATGTCATGACTTCAGGAGCTGGGCCCTTTGGAAAAGCAATAAACATCCTGGGCCTGATGCTCTGGAGTATTGGTGAGATTTGTGACTAAGAACAGAATTTTTTGGGCCTTGACTGTCCTTAGGATCCTTCAGGGGGACTTTTGGTTATCCTAAACATAACTTGCTTCTTTTCCAAAGTCCTTTCTCACCTGGCTTGTGCTAAAAGCCGTGCACGGCGCTGTGAGCTCTTCTGCACTGACAGCAGAGATTTCCCTTCCTGCTTTCCACGGCCGTACCTGGATCCATGGGATGCTGCCCCAGCTCCCTGTGCCTCCGTGTGTACCTCACAGCCTGAGCAGCCTCTCTGAGGCCTCAGAGCAATTTCTTTTCCCTTTTTTCCTGCCACAGGCCAAGCACACGGGAGGAGGGCTCCGGCCCCAGGGGATCCCACTCTTGAGATCATTCCAGCGGGAGCAGATGGCGATGGCACACGAGCATTTCAGGCATCACTACCGCTGTGGATGGGCTCACCTTACGGAAACAGAGAAACCCATTTGTCCTGCTATTCAAACCATGTCCCTATCCTTGGCTGACACAACTCAGCCTCACGGGTGCACGCGGCCGCGTCGCTGAATTCAGCTCCCTGCCAGGCGGGGAAGGGGAGCAGGAAGGATCCGAGCACCTCCCTGTTACTACGGTAACACAGCAGCCGTGCTCCACACCACGCTGGTGACTGCAGCAATACTTTTCTCTAATGGTCCCACTCAATCCTGCCTGGGAAAGAGCTCAAGCCAAGGGGAGGAATGCAAACAGCCCTCCCTCAGCTGAGGGGGAAGCTCTCCCCGCTGCCCACAGCCACCCCAACAGCCACCCCAACCTTTTATTAAGTGTCGAGCCATTCCCTTTGCCTGTCGCTCTGTTTTATTTCCATTACCTTTCAGCAGGGAAAGATTTAGGATCCATCTCCCTGTTTAGCAACATCCATTTGTAACAGCGGGATCGCTGGGGAGCAGTCAATAAGTGCTACGCCGGTCCATCCCTGGAAACTGTGCAGCAGTTAGTGCAGAATATGAAATATATATGGCTGCCTTCACCTAATCTAAAACTGTATCAAATGGCTCTTAACCTTGCCCGAATGAATTCAATTTGGCTACCGGATGCGGATCCAATCCTTGGGCTAGAACAGAAAAATCACTTACTAAAGCGATGCTCCCGAGGGACGAGCTTCTGAAAGAAAACTCGGAAAGATTTCCAGTTCGCTAATCCTGTGATAGTTCACGCAAGACAAATCTGGAATGATGAGGTCTTTTCGTCAGACACAAGCAAACCCCAGGAAACATGGGAATAGCATTACAAGTACATTGGAGGGGGGACTGCAAGGGAAGCTCAGGGGAACGCAGGAGAATACAAGGATGGGCAGAGGATGGAGATGTGAATCGGAGGATCTTTGTGTATTTCTGGGGTCTGATAAGAGAGGGGGTCTATAAAGAGACACAGAGAGTACGCAAAGCAAGGGGAACAAAGACATCTATCCCTGCCTTCTGTCAGCGGGAAGCCATTCCCCGTGTCCTGGCACTCCAGGCCCAGGTAGAGGGATGGAATCCGCACCCTCAAGCTACTGGCCACACTTGCCCATTCCTGTGCTTTATCCCTGGAGTAGAGACGGCTGTGGAGAAACCAGGCTCTTCTCACAGGCAAGGCTGTCTCTTCCCCACGGGGGATGCTCTGGGGGACGCTTTTCTCTGCAGCAGCGCTCTGTCCCCCCAGGATGGCAGCCCGTGGCTGGCGCCAGGCAGGGGGATGATTTCCCCTGGCTCGGGAAGCGCCGCGCTCCCGGCCCCGCGCTATTGACTCCTGCTGCAGTTAATTGAATTGTCTTGTTCTACACTTTGTTTAAGCCGATGAGTGATGGCTCTCACTCGAGCATCCAGCTCCCGGTGAAATGAGGACAGAAACATCCTCAGTGCCAAACCCCGCTGGCCACCGACACCGTGCCCAAAAGCTGCTCCCCTCCCTGGGGACCCTCTGCGCTGGGCACCGGGAGGAACTGATCTGGCTCTGAGCCCTTTTCTCTTTGTGTTGAGCATCAAAGGATGATGCCTGGGGGAAAATCGGGATGGCTGCCCCAAGGATGCAGTGGGATTGGGGAGGAAGGATGCAAGGAGGCGCTGCACAAGCCACGACCAGCAGAGTGGGGAAGGGAGGAGAAGGATGTGAGGAAAAGGGAGGTGAGCAAGGCGAGCTCAACAACTTCATCTGGAGCCGGAGGCCGCCGGGCCCCTGGGCACAGCTGGGCTAATGAGGCATCTGCTCGGGCTGACAGGCGGCATCTGCTGCCGCTCCCTCCTCCCGCCGAGCTCCCGGCAGCCGGGCTCAGCCTCCCACGCAGCCAGGTGTGCCCACCTGCGCTTCTCCCGCATCCCCCGGGCCCAGCCAGGCGTGCCCGAGGCAGGGACAGCTCTGCGAGGGAGGGGAGCATCCAGGAATGCCTGCAAATGGAGAAGCCTCCCTGCAGACTCGGAGCAGGAACCTTTGCTCCAAAGCGTACCCGTGTTCCCCTCTAATTGCTGGTATTAAGCCATAAAATTTGATGTTTGCCGTCTCACCTTTTATGTCAGACTCCCTGTTTACAATCACTTAGGCCAAGCTGCCAGGCCTGGCATTCAAATATCCTGTTCCATTACTGTGGAAGCCCAGGGCAGCGGAGGCAGTGGGAGTGGAGCTGTGGGATGCACTTCCAGCCGGGAAACGGGAAACAACTGACCAGGACTGGCTTTAACTGATGCGAAACTTGGCAGCTCAGCCAGAGATGGCTCAAAAACAAACCCCAAGACTGGAACGATGTGGAGATGAGGAGAAAATCTGGATTTGAATTCGGCCTCTCCCTAAACCAGAAGTGCTGGGGGTGGGAGGGTTTTCTTTTCCCTGGGAAAAGGGTCAGTTTAGAAGCAGAGGAGTCTTTTGGCTTTGTTTAGGGGCTCTGTGGTGGAGGCCGACAAGGAGAAGGGAGGTTTGGCCAACAAACAGAGGTTTGCCATGATTTTTTAAGCAGGAGCATCTGTCAGTGCTGCTGGAAACCTCTGAGCCGCTGGTGCCTCTTGCCCAGGGCGGATGAATTATCAAGGGTTCTCCTCTCAAGATGAAACCTTAATCAAAGTCTTGATCACTACTGGTCATCCAAGATCCCACACGGCTTTTCTAATCACGGAAGAGGAAATCCACTATCTAAATCCAATCCTGATTAATTAGATTCCCAGTTGAAACTCGATATTTTCACTGTGCTCATTTCCTGGCCTGCTCGGCTGCACTGTTGTACCACATGATCCTGTGGGAAAGGCGTGGGAAACCTTTCCAGAGGTGTGGGTCTGTGTGCGTGGCGCCTGTGAAATCCATCTGTGAAGCTCCCGAAGCACTGAGAGATCCATCACAAGCGGGTGTGGAATGGGATACATAAATCCAGAGGCAGTTTGAGCACCCTGCCCGAACGGCAGCGCTCCTGCTTTGGTTTTGCCATCTCGAAGGGAGAAATACGTGTTTCAGGGAGACAGGAGCTTCCCAATAAACGTAACAGAGGGACCAGTGCTGATAACTGGGGCAGGCAAGTGGTGGGTATAAAGCCCAACCTGATTTCCATGTGGGGAACACAAGGCACCTGGGTTTTGCTCCATGCTCTGCTACAGAGCTCTTGACCTTTGACAAGGAGCTGTTTTCCTTGCTCTGCTTCACTTTCCCCAACCAAAAGCCAGGAACAACCTCACATGATCAACATTCTTGTGGTGATGAAGCCCTTTCACAGGCACTGAGAGAGGCCAAAAGGGCAGCTTGGCACTCCATGAGCTCTGCTCAGCTGGGCAATCCTTGTTGAGTGCAGAGCAAGGAGCTCCACCTCTCACATATGAAATGAATGTGGTGCCAAAGCAGAACAGGGGGGAAAAGTGGGTCAAAAGACCCATGTCCAGCCCAGCCTCATCACCAGCTCCGCTGCACAGGGACTTTGCACCCTTCAGACCCCCTCAGCCACCTCCAACGTCACAGGTGAGGCCCTGCACGGAAGCGGACAGCACACAGGGCCCGGCAGGGGATGAAGCATGGGTTTTGCTTCACTCTAATCCAGCCCGACTCTTCCTCTTTGCCAGGATCCCAACAGCATCTCCTGTTTGCCCAGGGCCCCATCTGGCTCCCGTCCTTCTGCCCGGCTGCAGCCACGTCCCCCCGCTCCTCCCTGGCTCCGCACCAACCGCTATTAACGGAACTCGCGACTCTCAGAAACAGGGACTCGGCCGGGAGTGTCTTCAATCGGCCCTCCCTGGATATTTCCATATTTCGGCAGTTTAGTGCATTGTATTTAATGTACTCAATTTGGAAGCCAGCAGGCAGCGCAATTTTCAGGTGCACACAATGTGAATAATGAAAGTCTCTGAGTCCCCAGCTCTCAATCCACCTGAGTCCCTGGAACTGGAATAGAGGAGGGAGAGAGGAGGACTGGCCAAATGAAACTCAGCAGCTGAGGGATAAGGGACAGAAATGAGTCGAGGGCTGATGGATGGATTTTGGATGTCCCAGGCAAACCGGAGGACACGCTGTACCGAGCTCACGCTGGGCACACCCCCTCCAGGAGACATTTAGCTGGCTTTAATAATGTCAGCGTCTCTTAATGAAAATAGTCTGTGCCACTTAATAAGAACAGTGCAGGCTCGAGCCATTAATCCACCAAACGCGGGGTTTTCCAGCATGGGAAGCTCGTTAGTGCCACTGCAGCCTGGAGCGAAACCAGGAGATGGGCAGAGGAGAGCATCCTTTCCCTCATCCATTTCCAGATTAATCCCAGCCTCTACGGAGTCACCGCCAAGCCCACCACCGGCGTGGTTACGTGTGTCACTGATGTGTTTTCCCGCTGGGAAGATGGGAGCCCTGCTAAGGCAGCAGGACACAGTCGGCATCGGAGAGGCACCGAAGGCTGGGATGTGGAAAGCCCTGCTCTGGGTGTGCTGCCTCGTTCATGTCCCATTAACTTCCAACCTGCTCTGTGGGTGAAAGCAAAGCCACTTCCCTTGGTTACCTCACCCTACGCGAAATGGAGATTAATGTTAGGCAGGTGTTAAACCCACAGAGACTGTTAACTCTGTTCAGCGGAGTGGAATAAACATCTCAAGGCACATTATCGGCACGGGAACATCATCCTCTGGTCCTCTGGGGACAGGGCATGAGGCAGAGGAAAATACTCCTCCTGGGAACACGTGGGCTGAAGCAAGAGAAAATTCTGGGATGCAGAATTAGCCGAGGATAAAGAACTTGCAGCTGATGGAAGAGGAGTTCTATGGGAAACAGGCCCCCAGGACAAAAGGCTCTCAGCCCATTATTGGGACTGCCAGGCTCCAACTTAATAATGCCAGTTAACAACAATATTAATAATGAATCTACGCGTGTGGGATTTGCCTGCGCTGTGCCATCGGGGTCCTTCAGAAAGCAGCACCGAAGGGAAATTGAAACTACTGAGCAAAGTGATAGTCTAACCTCCCCCGTAACTCGCTCGGTTATCATGATGTAACTTAAAATCTGCTTTAACAATTACATTCCTCACAAGATCTGAAGTGGTGGAAAGGAGAATTATAATGATAATATTAATATACAGCCTCTTCCTAGCGAGAGCAAGTCATTAGGCAGCGCACAGGAAAGATGCACAGGCAGAAACAGATGGGAAAAGCGCTACATCAAGAGTTTAAAGGCAGGCTTACAAAGGGGAAAAAAAGCTGCAAATTCTAAGTGGATTATGGAAGGCAGACTGCAAAGGGAAAGCGAGAATTGCTCTGCGCCGTGCCGGAAAAGGCTGTTCACACACAGCGTGTAAGAGGGGGATGGACGGGGGCGAAGATGAGCACCGGTGCCAGAATAAATATTCTGGGGATGTGCTTTGCTCCCTATAATTCCAGGTGCTGAAGGGGTTTTTGTCTCATGGGCTTGACCAGGCTCTTTCTCCTCAGCACAGGCAGATCGGTACCTCTGCCAGGTGACACATCCCGCCTGTGGCAGATGGGCAGCAAAATTTAGGTGGGATAAATCTCAGCCTGGTAGTGAAGTGCATGAGGATGCACCAGGTTTGCTGGGGAGAGTCTAAAATCAGTGTCGTCAAACCCACAGCGCTCTGTGAGGTATTTTCATCCAGGACCAGCAAAGAGCAGGGGAACAGCCCTACAGCCCACCTGGGGTGACCCCTCACCTGCTGGGCTCTCAGATGCCAGTTGGACCTTCCAGACCCGGGCACTGCCCAGGCTCCCCAGGGAATGGGCACGGCCCCGAGGCTGCCAGAGCTCCAGGAGCATTTGGACAGCGCTGCCAGGGATGCCCAGGGTGGGATTGTTGGGGTGTCTGTGCAGGGCCAGGAGCTGGGCTGGATGATCCTTTTGGGGCCCTTTCCCACTCAGGATATTCCATGACCCGTGACAGACTCTCCACATGTCAGTGCATGTGATATTAATGATTTTGGGGCTCCATCCCAGCCACGCCCCCTTCCCTGGCTTTCTCGAGGAGCTGTAAGCCCAGCAGTCCCTTCAGCTGCTTACGAGAGCTTGGGCACACCGCGTCCAGCTGGGGACACTTTGGCAAAGCACACCAGGAGCAACTGCCACAATTGTTCTCATCCTTTCACTCCTCACCAAAGCAGCAGAGATCCATCACACCCAATATTCCTCCAGAACCTGCAGCCTGCACCTGCCCAGGCCCCTCAGCGTGGCCAAGGCCTCTCCAAGGGATGCTCTCCAGGGCTTTGGCTCCTGTCTCACATCACCTGGTTGACAAGGGACATCGAGGCGCTCCCTGGCTCAGCACCCCTGGGAACTCCACGGCTCAAGGATGACACAAACCAATTAAAAACCATTATTAAAAACCACCCCGACTCCTCGGCAGAGAGTGGGACCACACGGGACAATTTGGGATGAAGATGAAAGGGCTGCCATCAGGAGAACTCACCCAGAATTCCAGTGGCTTTGGAGGAGGAGAAGTGCCCAGCAGGACGTGGTGAGGGATGTTTTTGTGGTGTGAGTGAGAGGACAGAGGCCTCCTCTGCCACACTGTCTTAATATTTCAACCCGCTCTGCCATCAGCCAATTGAAATGCAATTATCTCCCAAACGCTCAGCTATACATTACTCCCTTATTTTTATCTTACTGGATTCTTTTGTGCTGTTCCATGCCAGATAACCTTAATTTTTCCCCATTTGTTCCAGCATATAACTATTTGTTTGCAATCATTGCCTATTAGGTAGACAGATCCTGCAAAGAAGCCAACATTTCCCCCCATAATGCAGCCCCAAAAAACTTCTAATAGCTTATTTGATCAAATAATCATTGCCATATCAAAGCAATACTATTTTCTCTTCAAAACTATGCATTTATTAAAATGTAAAGTAGTCTGATCATATTGGGAGTGAAAAATAAAAATAATATTATGGGCCTTTGCAGGAAAATATTGCATATTTATTTTGGATGGCTTCCCTGGAATTTTAATTTAGGCCTTTATATATTTATTTCCCTTGCCAGCCAGCTGGGGAGTAAACCTAGAAAGTTTGATGTTCAATATTTTTTATAGAACTGTGTTCAGGGCTTTAAATTTTATTTTTGTTTTTGACTGAGGGCAGAGATCCTGCGTGTCCTGCTGCTGGAAATGGAGGGGCTGGCACTGAGAGGGTTGAGCTGCCTGGAGAAATAAGGAAACTGGGAAGGGAGGCAATGGGCAGGCTCCTGCTGGGAGCTGGGCTCTGGGAGCAGCTCTGGGTTAGATCAGAGGTCCATTTGAAGGGGCTTTACAAGCTCAGAGCATCCATCGCTCTCTGGCTCCAAGGAGAAAGAGCTGCATTTCCCAGTCCGAGCGTTCAAATAAAGCCATGATTTATGTCCCCACCTCATGGGACCAGCTTAAAAAAAAAAAAAGGGAATCACAGGCATTTATAAAACAAGTAAATTTTAGTGGTTTCTTTCTATTTCCCTTCGGAGCCTTGAGCTTTTAAGGGGTTGTATTTTAAAGCCTTCCCTCTGCAACTCCATGAGACCAGAACTTTTAAAGATGCTGCTTATCCCTCTTATTTACACAGCTCCAGGGATTTCCAGACTTCGGCACAAACAGAGTGACGGGGCTTTTCCTGATGGGGAGATGGGGACCCACCCATGGGAAGATGCAGCTTGACCCCATCCATCTCCTGCAGGCGTGATCCTCGGGGGCAGATGGGCACAGAAGGGAGCCTCGTTTTACAGACGTGGCACCTGCAGGGAGAAGTCCAAAGAGTCCCTGCTCCCATCTCCAAGGTCACCCCGGGTCCCAGCACCCAGCACGATTAACAGCTGCCGGCAGCAGGGCTAGTATTTAAAGAGGATGCCAAAACCACAAGGCCTGGCATCCATAAATCTCCCTTTATCATGCCACTTCCAGCCAGACAAGCTCTCTTTTAACAGCACAATCTCCACAACAGATGTGTGCCAACTCTCTTTGGAGAGTGGACATTCCCTGCTGGAGCAGCTCTGGGGCAGGACGGAGGGGTGCCTGTCCCCAGACTGGCCACGCAGCAAGGGCTGCTCCAGCTCGGCTGAACACAGGGAGGAATCGAGGTGTGGAGACGCTCAAAGATTTTGCAATCCCACTTTAGCCTGGCACAAATTTCCCTGGGGCCACATCGGAGCTGGGTCTGCTGCACACATATGTTGGGTCTTAAATCCAGCCTCCCCCCGCTGCGACCTCGGCAAAGCCCCGGCAGAGTTGGGCGCGTGCAGCTCCACGCTTCATAATAAACCAAAAGGGATGTTTGTGGCAAAAAGCTGCTTCCTTTACACCAAGTGTGATTTTTGGGGTTGTCCTGTGCCAGGCCAGAAACTGGGCTCCATGATGCTTGTGGATCCCTTCCAGCTCAAGAGATTCCACGATTCTGTGAAGGAACCCCCCTGTTTGCTTTACATCGGGACTTGGGTGTGATCTCCTGGCTGATTTACCAACCTCCACCGCATGGGTTCTCCCACGGCAACCCCCATTCATGGGGTGCCAGCCCCTCCATTTCCAGCAGCAGGACACGCTGTTTCCTGCGTGGATCTTAGTCTGTGAAAAAACGATCTCTGCCCTAAGTCAAAAACAATTCTTAAAAATAAAATTTAAAGCCCTGAACACGGTTCTATAAAAAATACTGAACATTAAACCTTCTAGGTTTACTCCCCAGTCCTGGGAGCACTGGCGGATCCAGGAGGATTAAATCCACGCACAGCACAGGGATCAGCTCTCTGAGAGACACCGAACGAGTCGGAGGGGTGAACCAGGGGCTGGTTTCCCAGCACTCTGGGTTTCTCACCATGACGCTCCATCACAGTTTTCCTGCACTAATAGATTGCTTAGGAAATGTGGTGGGGGGCTTTGATCCCAGCTCTCCTGGCAAAGCCTTGAGTGCTGAGGGAATATTACAGGGGATTTAAAGACTCCAGCATGAAGGTTTAGCCCCTAAAGGCACTGGTCCTGCCAGAAGGCATGTGAGATGTTCGAAGGCACGTGAGATGTTCAAAGGCAAAAGCCCCAGCCCCAGCCCATGCATCCCTGGTGCCTCGGGGGCGATGTCCCCTCTGCCAGGGAGGGGTTCACATCAGGGCCCCGCGAGCTCACCAGACCGTGAGTGAGGTGTTTGGAATCACAGAATTGACAAAGCTGGAAAAGACCCCCAAGGTCAAGTCCAGCCTCTGACCAAACATCACCACGGCCACTGAGCCACATCACCGAGTGCCACGTCTGCCTGTTTTGGATGGTGACTCCACCAGCTCCCTGTGCAGCCTCTGCCAGGGCTGTTTGCTGCCGTGGACAGGCAGTTTTTGCTCAGGATTGGCACCAGCTGGGCTGGTACCGACGATGGGGCAGGCTCAGGATTTGGGCACCTCCTCCCCCACCTCCTTTAACATTAAACCGAGAGCTGGGTTCCATTCAGCTGCATGGGGGCGATTGAGAAAAAAGGAGAGGATATTAAATTAAAGTATTTTCATTTTAATATAATGCACCATAACTTGGGGGGTGGAAGAACAGCCACTCTTTAGATTCCAGCTATTTAATAGGTAAAGAAAAAGCCATACAAAATGTGCTTCTATTTCCTAAACCACCCATATAATATCTTCAATTAGGGTCCAAGCAGAGGAAAGATCATTATTAAAAATGAGACCCTCCAGGAGTTTCCCAAAGTGTTTGCTTTTTGCTGTGGTGAGGAAGATTGCTCGGAATAATATAATTTTGTGTGTTCAAAGACTCAAGAGTACGCTGAGTGGGGAACGGGAAAAAAACCCAACTAATGGTAAATGATCTCTTAAAAGCAAGGGGGAGGTTGGAAAAGTGGATCCATGCAGAAAATAATACACTATTATTTAAAAAAGTAAATTGCTGAAATGACACTCTTCCTTGATTCTGTCTCCAGAAAAACCATCTTGGCTGAATCCTTAATGTACAAGGGGTTGGGATTACTTTTTTTTAGGACAGTGTAAAACCTGCAGAAATATCTTAGTTATTTACCAAGTGATTAAACCCCAGTCATTTATTACAGTTTTACTAGAACATTGTTTTCCTGGTTCTTCCAGGGTTTATTGCTTCCAATATAACACTCCTCCCCCTTTAATAATCCCCACTGCTTTGCCTCTATTGCCTTATATTTTTAGATTTCTTTTAGCGTTTTGCATAAAATTCCAACTCTAATGGGCTTTATAAAATGAGATGTATTGTCATGGATCCAAGCCCTTATGAAGATAATTATCTTGTCCATTTGTGTTTTCATTATGTTGAGAAATACTTTTTCTCTCTCCCCCCCAACACTTTATTTCCCATCCCAAAACACAAGGGTCCTTTGTTTTTTAATTTTCAATCCATTGGCAATGGAAGAAGGAAATCCAAGCAACCGCCATGCTCTGTTCCTGGCTGATGGAAACTCGCCCGTGAATCCTGGAGCAGAGAGGAGGGGAATGGTGATGTTTGTAGGAATGACACCATGGTGGGGGCATGGGACAAGGTGAGAAGGAGGATGGGGGAGAGAGGTGACACGGAGCCAGGGAAAATGCTCCAGTGGGTGATGGGAACACCACAAGGTGGAAGCAGCTCAGGGGGGAATACGGCAAGGACACATCAGGCCCAAAGCACCAAATATCCCCCTGTACTTTTGGAAGGAGTCCAAGCAATCAGGGAAACCCAAGGCTAACACAGGGAAACTGGAGCCCAGAGATGCCCACAGCACCCAGGGCGGGGCACTGAGCCAAGATGGATTGAGCCGAGGGTTCAGTGCAAAGGATGGGACAGAAACCTCCCCTCGGAGCTTCCAAACGCGGCTCCAACGCATGGTTTAACCACTGATCTCACTGGGAAAGCATCTCCAAACTGCCTGAGACCGTGTTTTCCACCAGGACCACTAACTCAGTAAGACTGATCCTGTGTTTCCCTGTGGATGTGCACGGATCCTGACCCAATCATGGCACTGGTCCCTTTTGGGGTCTTTACTTCCCTATAGACATGGATGATCATCTGGGAACTGAGTACACCTTCCAGGGCCTCACGGCTCTGGAGAGCCAACAGCAGGCACAGGAAGACAAGGCAAGGGTGCACTGTGGAGAGAGTCCTCCTGCAGAGGCTTCACTGACGACTCTGAAAACCTTTTGCCTTTTCCCTGAGGCCTGTTGTATGGAAATGGGAATGTGTGCCATGCGCTCAAGAAAAGCTCCCTTGGAGCTGGGGAGAGCAATCACGACCGGTACGTGGGGGAGGTGGCTCTGCCCTTGTATGGAGTTAGGCTGGGTATATACTTCCACATTCCCATAAAACTGGGGTTATTATTTCCACTCGAGATACATCCAGAGCTCCTTGCAGAGCAATGACAATTACAGAGCAACGACGACGTGCGAGCTGTACCATTCACCTGCCTAACAGGGCCCGTGTGCATAGTCCAGAGCGTTCTGGGAAATAACTTCCATCGATCCAGCAGCGCAGCACTACCAGGAGCCATGGAGACAACGACTGCATCAGGACCAGACCCAGGGGATCATGGCTGCACCAAGGAAGAGCCAGATCCTTCCCTGGTTGATGCGGGTGTGGTTATGCAAAAAAAAAAAGACACTTCTGGTGTAAAGTCAGAAACAACCTGGCTTGAAATGTGTAAAAGGTGCCCCAAGTCCAGAGCTAAGGCAACGCCTTTCCCCAAAGATCAGCTGCTGCAGGTATTACTTCAGTCACCCTTGGAGCTTTGCTGGTCCCATTACTCTTGATGAGGTTGTGAGTAACGAGGTGACCCACCCCAAACCCACATAGCACACCGGCCCTCGCAGGTCTCACGCCCCAGCCCTGTAGGACACTCATGGCTTGGGCTCCAGCATCCTCCCTGCCATGGGGGACATGACGCCACCATCCCAACAGGACACTGAGGTCATCCCGTGCAGCCAGAGAGGGATAGGGCAGAGGGCAGGAGCTGTGGGTAGCTGCATCGTTGGGGCTACAACTCAGGTTTTCTCCCTGGGCGCTTCCAGGTCAGTCGGGCTCTACCTCAGCACAAGGCAGAGGATCCACGGACAGCCAGAATCACTGCCTGTGTGAAGGCAGAGGATCTGAGCGGCTTTAAGTCAAACCCTCCCACCCCAACAGACCCCGGACCTAAACGAGGTCCCCACATCTGGGTTACAGCACAGTCCCTTATCAGCTGGTGCCCTGGCTTTGCCCTTCCTTCAGGAAAGACAGAAAGCACAAACTGCTGGCTGAGTTTGCTCCCAGGCAGCGACGGTCCCTCTGGACCAGCCTGAGGACAGCAGGACAACAGCCACAGACCCTGAACACGCCAGGCCCTCTCTGGAGTGAGCGGGGTCCCTGTGCTGGCGCGGCCACCTCGCTGTCAGCGCTGCTTCCCTTTAATTAAAGGCGGCGTTGCGGCCCCCGCTCCCCGTGGTGAGTGACGCTGCCAGGTCTGCTGTGCTTTAGGAGTGTCACATCGAGGAACATCACATCCTAATTAACGCATCTTGTCAGGTCCGGCAGTTGGCTGCGGAACGCGCTCCCAGCAGCTGTCACTGGGACCCAGCCGAGGGACCGGGGCCACCTGGCTAGGTGGCAATTCATTGTAGTGAAGGTTTGATTTAAGGAGAAAAGGTCCTAAATTCAGGATTGTAAGGTGACGGTGGCTTTGACCCTGGTGGCAAGCTGGGCTTTTCATCCGAAGGCTGGGTGGCAAGAGGGAAGCGAGCTTTCCCATCTCATCCTCATCTTTTAACAGGACAAAAGCAGCACCCAGCATTCATTCACGCCTTGCAAACAGAAACGAGTTCAGGTTCCGCAGTGACCCTGCACGAGGGACGGAGAAAGTGTCTCCAGGAGGGACAATCTTGCTCAAGGTCACCTGCCACACTGGATGCTCCGAGTTTTCGGTCCCCAGCGCCAGGCATGAAAGGGAAACGGACTTGACATATGCAGGGACTGAACTTGTGCACCCTGGCTGCTGCTGCTCTGCTAATGATTAGGCGAGACAGCTTGGCACACGAGCGTGCCAGGCCCAGGTGTCCCGGCCTCTCGGCTCTTCCTAGGATTAAACATTTAACACTCCTGCAGACCAGGCTTGGACACAGCCCAGCTGTGACCCCAGCTCGAGCTGCCACGTCCTCCTTCCCAGCCCAGCACCACAGCCAGAGCCCTGAAAAAGCACCAACGAGGGGGAAATGCAGGAAATGAGGGATTTTTTAAGGGATTCTTTACCCACACTATAGGCTCTCTTTTAATTCTGCATCCTAAAGTGCACCTGGTCTCCTTGGGATGAGGACAGTGTTCTTCAGCAGCCCAGTTTGGAAGGGGTCATGAGTGCTTTAATTGAAACTAAGGCACAGACCAGTGGCCGTGAAAGGTCCTGGGGCACTGTGGACAAGAGCAGGGTTTGGAGACCATGGCAGTGGCCAAACCTCCTGCAGGGATCAGGCATGGAACTCCCTTCAGTTCCAGGAGCACGGAGAGGGATATTCATGGCAGAAACTCTGCAGACCTGAACTTCCGCTGGAAATATTCCTGCTGGGTCAGACAAGGTGTGGTGGGAGCTGCAGGCCCTGACAGGCCCTCCTGAGCCTCCCGCAGCCAAATGAGCTCTTCCCAACACACACGGATCTAAGTATCACCCACCTGCCTTCTCCCTTCTGCCTCATGCAAGGTCACGAGCAGCCCCACACGGAGGTGGCCTGGCTGGAGACCAGTGGAAGAAAATCCCTGGAGCCAGGGATGCTTCCCCTGAGACAGCAATTTCTGCTCCTTCCCTCTGCTGCTGCCCCATCCATACCCCACCAGGAATCCAACCCGCAGACAAAAAGGGCTTTTCCAAGCAAACGCACGCCCCAAGTCAGTGGAATTCGTACAACTTTGATAACAAGCATTTAAAGGGTAAAACCTAATGAAGGGATCCGGAAACAAGCTGCAAACGAAGGCAGGATGCAGCTTTTTAATTAAAACTCTGATGCTTTTTTATCTCCTTCCCTCTCCCTTGCTCTTCCCCCTGCCGATGGAGGGGATTTCTCCATCTGAGGCCTGTTGCTGTACAAAAAGCTCAGCTTTAATATTCTCTTTGATTAAATGAGATTTTTTCTTCCTCCTCTTCTGGTGGGTGCTGCCTGTTGTGCTCCTTGGTGGGGATTTAAAGGAAGAAAGGCCCTGCCAGGAGTCAGGCAGTACCTGCAGAGAGGGGAGGAGGCACGGATCCAGCCCTGCTCCAGAGAGGATCAAAGCACGGGTGTGGCCATGTGCCTCTGGAGCCCCAAATGCTGCCTCTTCCCACCATGTGTCTCTGCAGCACCTTCCCTCACACCGACCAAAATCTGCTGGGACAAAGGGTTCAGCGGCAAGAAAGAGGGAGAAGATCAGGCCCATTTGAGGGGATGATGAGATGCTCTAATTTGATTGATTTTCAGTGAATTCATGGCACTTCTCATTTGCAGTTCCCCTCCTTTTAATTAGCTGATGCTTGTAGCTATCACATTCGATTCTCATTACTTAATTAAATGGGGTCCTGCACCTTTAGGCAGTGCTGGGAGGTAGTGGAAGGAAGCAGCTGGAGGGAGGGTTGGACAGGAAGAGGAGCATCCTCCAGTATTGCCTCACACCGGCTGTGAAAGCAACAGGGACCTCGGCATTGTCTTGGATGGCCCAAGCTCCTTCCCTGGCTGCAATAAAATATCCACAGATCAAAAGGGAACAGAGCCTGAGCTCTCCTTTCAGCCCCTGGAGGGTTTCCACCTGCTCCAGGTGATCCGTGTTCAGGAGCTTCTTGAGAATTGTACTGACCCCCAGATTTAGAACACAACTGGGTGGGCAAAGATGTCTTTGCCACTCTGATGCTCAGCTAAAGAGGCATCAGAAGCTGTTCTGGTCGCCATCCCACTGCAGCAATTTATCTCTGCACGAAAAGCTACTAAAAAAGACATGGAATTTAAAATCCACCAAAAAAAAAAAAAAATCCAGCAAGCTGCCTGTAAACCGGGCTGTTAATTGGTGCCACAGAGAAATCCAGGCCTCCGGAATGCTGTCAGCGTTTGGCTGAGTGGCTTGTGACAGGGATGGTGCTGGCACTGGGGCCTTGTGGTGTCTCCCTGGTGGGAGGTAACTGGGACAGACGTGCTGGCAGTCACACCAGCTCTATTTCTCCTTCTCCATGGTCACTTCCCTGCCCTGTGCTCCTCTGTTTTATCTATCCAGCTTTCGGCATGTTTGTGCAGGTGTTCTTACACCATCCCAGCTGAAATGTGCAGCCTTTATAAAGGGTTTGCCTCTGATTCAGGAGTTCTGACTGATTTTGGGGTGCCTGCACCCCAAAGAAGCTCATCTCTGTGCACAGGAATGGTGATCCAGAGATTAGCTGCTCCAAAGTCACATGCAAGTGCCCCAGTCCTACAGATCTGCAGCTCTTTACTGGCAGATCCTGGAAACACTCCTCAAAATACCCCAGGCCAGCAAGGCCAGGGCAGCTTTAGCCCCTGTCCATGGTTGTGCTGGCACCTAAAACATCTTGAATTCCAACCTACTTGCACCAACAGACCGATCTATTAAGAGTTATCCATGTTCCCACACTCCATGGATTTGGGGTGCTGATGGTGCTCAGATGAAGCCCCATCCTCAAGCACCAGCTTGAGGGACACCCCTCAAATTACAACTCCTTTGATTTGTGATGAAGGCAAATGTTGTGATAACGGCATCCCAGCTTGACGAGGATTTCTGTGGGCGTTGGTTAACAGTCTCAAAAGCACTTTGAGGTCTGGAGATTAAATGGGTGACTGAAGTACACCGAGTTATTATTATTATTATTATTGTTATTATTAGGGATTTCCATTTGGACCTTCCCTGTAGGAGCATGATATATTCCATCAATTACCGGAGAGCAGCAGGGGCTGAATAGCACCCCGATAATGAAGGGCTCTTTTATTTCCCCCGCACATGCACGGACCAGTTCAGAGGCTGGGAAAGGAAGGTCTCCCCCCTCCACTGATGGCATTTGAGAATTCTTTCAACAGAATAATTTTATGGTTCTTGACTCAGGAAGTCAGTTTGAACTTTGGTTTTAGAGATAAAAGGACTGACAAAGCATCCCCACAGGACGCCCGGACTCGTTTGCATTCATAAATGTGGAGCCAGCACCAGAGCCCTCTTCCACACGCCAGGAATTACCTTCGCTCAAAGGTTTTTCTGTATTCACTTATCATCTAATGAGCAGTGCAAGAAACTTCATCTCAAGGAGGAGAGAAGGGGAAGGAGGATTAAAAAAAATCCTCTCTTGGTGGATGCCTTTAAATGGAATTCGATTTCTGTGGCTTTTTCATATCCTGCCAGCAAGGAAGGCAAGGCAAAAGAACGAAGAGTTAAAGAGATGCAGAGATGAAAGGAGCACCAGGCCCTTTAGGTGGGGACAGGCTTGGACTGATGGCAAACACTGTGGAGCGTGAGAGAGCTGGGAGAGGGCAGGACAGGCAGGAGGGACCTGTCCTGGGGTCCCTGCCGAGCTGGGCAGGAGCAGGAGGGTAGGGGAAGGAAAACACTGCTGGCAGCTGGATGGGTAGTTATTCCCTGGAAAGACCGCTCGGTGATGGAACACATCGCAGTTGGAAAAGTGCAAGTCTGGGACAGACCTAACAATGCCTGACAGCTCGTGCCTGTTGTCCCAGGGCCATCCCAACCCCGGCCTGGAGGGAGGAGAAATGGGACAACAGCGACACAGACATCACCCCCCACACGAATCAGAGGCCCTGTGTCAGCTGAAGGCTGGCGGTGAAGGAGCTGGTGAAGGAATAAAACTGCTCCTCCCCGCTGGCAGCCGCCACGGCGACGCTGCTGCTCAGCGAGGCCTTTACCGCGGGCAACAGGGCCGCAACCGCGGCGCCTGAGGGTGGGGACAGACAGAGGCAGCTCAGGGGGACACTGCTCGTGGCTCGGGAATGCCAGCCGGGGAGAGGAGAGGTGAAACAGGCTGGGAAAGAGGGGAAGCTCCAACCCCCGTTCCTGGACCCTCCACAGTGATCCCTGCCCAGCCCTCCCTGCTTTCTGCCGCTCCAGCGGGTCTTTGGCAGGACAGCACAGGGAAACGAGGGCTTCCCAAACAACATGAAGTCAGGGAAATGTCCCATCGTCTGTGGCATCTCCACATCTCCTCATGGTGGCTGTGTAGAGCCCTTTGGTGCTTTATCCAAGGGAGCCAGGCTGGAGCCCTGACCTTCCCCGCCTGCATCCCAGGCTCTGAGCTCGTCAGCTGGCAAAGCAAGGAATGGCAGGGGTCTCACACAGCCTTCAAACACTAACACTCCTCCAGAGTGCACCAGCAATCTAAGGAGCCAGAAAATATCCAGGGAAAAGGCTCCTTATGCTGCTCCTCAGGGTGAAGAATCACCAGCACTGAATTCTGGTCTTGCAGCAAAGCAACGAAACCATGATTTTTTCTGAGATGTCTCTGCACCGAGAGTGCTGAAACGTGGATTTTCCTGTTTATTCACCCTACCATGGCCATTTGCCCCCTTCCAGCCCCCAGGGAGCAGGAAGATTTGCTTTTGTTGCCCCACCTTGGTTTCCTAGAGCTTTCTCTTCCCAAGCCTGGTGACCTGGTGAGGGTGGCAGCTCTTGAAGACCTGGGGACCAGAGGCTCGGCCACCACAGGCTGGATGCAGCTCCAGGTACCAAGACACAGTTCCGTGTCCTGCTACTGATAAGGAGCTCAGTGATAACCCTGGCATTTGTCTCTCTGCCACTCAAGCACACGGCTCAGCAAAAGGCCTCCCAAGACAAAGCGTGTGGGAAGCTGCTCTTCTGCACAGGTCTGTGTAAACCTCTCAAGTGGCAGGCCCCACTGCTTCCAGCTTTCCAGCATGAGCTTAACTTGACTGATTTGGCACAGTCCTCGCCTGTTCCTGGCATTCTGGGGCAGATTACGCCAAGATCAGCCCAACTACACGTGAGCTTAAATGTAAGTGCGTGCTGAAATACGTGGAGGCGTCAAGACCTGAAGAGCTAAACCACGGCTCAACGCAAATAAAACACCACAGACTTGGCAAGTCCTGATCCCGCACTGCTTCTGAGGCAGGAAAAAGCAGAAGCCCAAGGTGATGGCTGGGGTTGGACACCAGCGGCACGATCCACTTACCCAAAGTGTGTTTGAGCAGCAGCTCTGAGCTGCTAAGGGCTGTCGGATTAGTATTCTGGGCCAGGCTGATTGCGTTCAGATATATTGCTGACATCAATCACCTCTTCCCAAACTCATCTGTCTGGATCAGTCAATTACAAACTTATTTTCAAGCTGTGGGTACTCATCTGAGATAGACCCAGGGAAGGAGCTAAACTCATTTAGGGGGTTGACCTCTCTGCCTGGCTGATCTGTGGCACGGTTTAGTAACTCCTCTGCTCCATCCACTCCAGCCTGGGCTCGGACCAGCTCCCCCACAGCCACCCTGGGGCAATACAGGTGTTTATTGTCTTGCCCACACTGAGGGAAGGAAGGCGCCGTGATGGCCCCGTGAATACTAAATAAATTCATTATGATCTCTGCTAAGGCCACGGATACAAAGCGAATTCATAATGATAAGACAATTAACCTGCTACCTTTCTCAGCCTTTAGATGACTTGCAGCATCTTTTATTACCTCTACCACGCAAATTGCAAGCACAAAGGACTTTTTTTTCCCCAAAAATTGTTCCCATCTTTCTCCCATCGCATTCCTCCAAGTTAGAAGCTGCAATCAGTGAGACTGGCCTTGGTTTGTCCGCTTTTTCCTACTAAGAGGTACATAAATAAAATAATAACAGATGATTAATAACCCTGAGAGCTTTCCAAATATTAATGAATTGATCTTGTTGCTCGAGAAGAATGGGAGAGTTTTAGATTTAAAGCTTTGATAGATTTTCTCCTGAGAAAGCGTGGTGATAAATACTGCGTTAAAATGCTATTTGTATCTGTGTTGCTAATATTAAGTTCATGTGTTCATAGATTTGAAAGCACAGAAGGAGAATTATGTCACCTGCGCTGACTCGTAATGAAGGCCATCGACTTTCCCCAGGCAAAATGAGCAGAATTGAGTAAAACTGAAAAGATACATTTCCAGGGAAGTTCTCTTTGAGGACCCTCCAGAGCTTTTCCTTGGGGGCCACCCGCCAACCACCCTTTGTTAGCACAGCTGGACCAGGGATGGGACAGGTTGGATCATCAAATCCATCTCCAAACTCACATTTCTTGCCTTACAACCACCCCATGTCTCATCCATCCTCAATTAGAGACAACACCACAAATCATTCCAGCTGCTCCTAAGCGAAGAAAAAGCCCAGCAGCCCTCCCGTGCAAATCACAGCATCAGAGAATCTCCTCAGCTGGGAGGGACCCCCCAGGATCACCCAGTCCAGCTCCTGTCCCTGCACAGACACCCCAACAACCCCACCCTGGGCATCCCTGGCAGCGCTGCCCAAATGCTCCTGGAGCTCTGGCAGCCTCGGGGCCGTGCCCATTCCCTGGGGAGCCTGGGCAGTGCCCAGCACCCTCTGGGGGAAGGACCTTTCCCAAGCTCCAGCCTGACCCTCCCTGACACAGCTCCAGCCCTTCCCTGGGTCCTGTCCCTGGTCACAGAGGGAAAGGATTGGCACTTGCCCCTCCACTGCCCCTCGGGAGAAAGCTGCAGATGATGATGCCTCCCCTGAACAAACCGAATCCTTGCTGTTCTGTGGGATTTTGGGAGAACCAGCTCTGCCTCTGCAGTTCTTTTGTGCAATCACTGAGGACCTGTCCCGGGTGAAAACACCCTCCAAAGGCACCCCCAAAATCCGTGTGCAACAAGATCGTTAATATTTGGAAAACTCTCACGGTTATTAATGAGGCAGAAGGTACCACAGTCCCTCAATCCCACAGAACCCAGAGCCAACTTTTGAGTGAAAAACAACTAAAAGACAATCTAGACATGAAGAAGACGATGGGTCTAACCCTGTCAAAGACATTTCCGTGTCCTTCCCAGGCAGAGAGACGATGCAAAGCAAGGTCCTGGCTGCGTGAACTTGGCCCTTTTGCGGTGGTGCTAATGCTCGTGCACACAGTAATTAAGGCTGGATGGATGAAGGCTGAATATTGAACTCTGGAGTCTGTGAAGGTCAGGGATGTGCTACCGGAGAGGCAATTTATCCCCGGTCTGTAATAAGGTCTCACATCTGACCTATTAACTGAATGTTACACGATATTAATAATCTCCCTACAGATCGGGGAGAGACAAACAAAAGTCGAGTTTGGAGGTTGATTTGCTGGAGTTAATCCATCAAACACTGTAAAAATCTACAGTCGAACTGATTATTTTTAACTGAATATGCCTTTCTTTGATGAGACTGTGTGTGCATCACACTCCACACATACCTTTCGATGTAATAAAGATCGATGAATTATTCATGCCAACATTATTAGTCCTGTATATAGGACACTCTCCTGCAGATGGGTGAGCTCCTTCCAATCAGAAACCTCATTTGCTGAAAACTGAAGAGTCAGATAATGTCCCAAAATCGTTGACAACCAGCTTGAAACACTTCTAATTGGAAATACTCTTCTTCTATGGGAAAATTGGGAAGTTTTTATCTCTGCCTTCTCAAAGCACAACGTTACGATTTTTTTATTCTTTGAAATGATGGTTTGTTTTAAAATTTACCTAAATTTAATGTAAAGCTTTTTTTTTTCAGAAGCACCACAAGACAGTCCTAAAAATCCAAGCACTTCAGTGCAGCTCCAGCAATATAATTCATTTTAGCCAAACCCCAAACGTTTTGTTTTCATGCTATCAAAGGGCTTTGATTTGCTTTTATTGTTTCAACTTTATAATCATACGATACCATAAACCAGAAAGGAAACACGCAGACCTCATCAAAGCAATGGGTTGATATCGGGTTATGTTGATACAGCAGGAAAAGAATGGGGGGGTTGGGGTTTTTTTTAATATTCTTCTAGAAAACATTTGATTTTACAAGGAATTCCACCTTTTATTGTGCTTCAGGTGAATTGTGCTGTGTCGGAGTCTCCTATAGAAAGAGAAGTCGTAGAGTCACAGAATAGTGAAAAATTCTGAGTTGGAAGGGATCCACAAGGATCACTGAGTTCAGCTCCTGGCCCTGCACAGGCATCCCAACAATCCCTGTCCCTGAGAGCATTGTTCAAACATTCCTGGAGCTCTGGCAGCCTTGGGGCCGTGCCCATTCCCTGGGGGGCCTGTTCAGTGCCTGACACCCTCTGGGGGAAGAACCTTTCCATAATATCCAACCTAAACCTGATACAGCTTCTTGCCATTCTCTTGGGGTGCCAGCTGCCAGCTCCTAGCTCTGGGAACGAGTGGTTTTTTGGAAGAAATTGTGGCACCTTGGAAGAGGTTGTGGCATCTTACCAGCAGGGACAGCCACTGGGCTGGTCCCCAACTGACCAGTAAGGCTGGAGAAAAATGTGGTGAATCCAGAACGGTTTGGGTTGGAAGGGATCCTAAAGCCCACCCAGTGCCACCCTGCCATGGGCAGGGACACCTTCCACTGTCCCAGGCTGCTCCAAGCCCTGTCCAGCCTGGCCTTGGACACTTCCAGGGATCCAGAGGCAGCCACAGCTGCTCTGGGCAATGCCAGGGAATGGTTGCAACCTTGCTGGCACCGTCCGTCATACAGCTGGGAAAGAAATCTTGGGGAGCCACCAAGATTTGTCAGCTGAGAGACTTGGGGAGCCAAGCGCCAGCTCTGTGGGGTCACGCCAGGTTGAGCTGAGCATCTTTGAGTCACTGTGGGATGGAGGAGCTCGCAACTGGCCCCATCTGCTGACAGAAGGCCACATGGGGACCTGTGAGTGCCAGCCCTGCCCAAACCTGCCCTGTGTGACACCGGCCGCTGCAGAACCGCCAGTGCTGGCACTGGACCAGCCCAGGTGCCGCGCACCGACCTGCACAGCTCAGCAAACGTCCCCGAGCTGCTCCCGCCTCTGCTTCAGCACTCCCTGCAAAGCCCCTGCTGGGATCTCCACCCCTCCCTGCAATTACTGCAATGCAGATCTCTGCTTCATTAGCCAAAAACGCCATGAAGCCACCCAGCCCCTTCCTGGCCGCCGTGCTGTGGGAACGTGCATGGACAGGGCAGGAACTTCTCTTCACTCCTGCCTTAGCTCTGCTTTGTGTCCTTAACTCCAGCAACGCTTGTGCTGGAGGAGAAGTGACAAAGCCACAGCTCAGATCCACGGCAGCTGGAGCTGAACAAAGTTTTTCCAAGCTGTTTGATTCTCCCAAGACCTGCCTCCAAAGATCTTCAAACAGGGAAGAAACAACCCAAACCACCCAGCTCGCAGCTGGCAGAGTGGAGAGAGGAGCTCAGCGCCTTTTAGAACAGGATGAGCTACCCCCAGCCATGGCATGGAATTAACACCCTTCAAAAAAACCCCAAACTGATGATGTTTTTAAGAAAAGGAAAAAATCAGAGCTGTCAGGGACCATTCTGCTTGGGAAAAGGGGGACAAAGCACCAGGCAGGCAGACGGAGGGAAGACACTCCTGTGCACTTCAGATGGCCACTGCCACTTCTCACTCCATTTCCTCAGCTGTCGATCTTCAGCTTTTACATGAAAATGGAGTTTTCCACAAAATACCAGAGTTTCTCAGTCAAGTAATAATCCTCTCCCTGAAACATCATTAAAATTATTTTACAGCAGCTGGAGGGGTCATCCGCTCCCCACCAAGGTCACAGAAGGAGATTTTCCATTCTGTCTCAGGCTCCTGTGGTGCAATGAGTGAGAGCAGCGTGGTTCAGTCTGGCTGGACCCCAGAACCTTTCAGTCGGGGCTTTCCAAACTCAGAGCTCACCATGCACACCCAGCCCATCTCCTGCCCCTGTCCACTGAATCCCCAGACAATTCCCAGCCATGGGATAGAGGAGCTCAGTGCCTCAGAGGCTGGAAGGGCTCCCTGGCTCGCACCGCTTGCTTTGAACAATCTCTGTGCAGAGAGAAGTGCAGAGTCTAGGAGGGCAAATTGCAAAATAAATGGGATGATCTCACGTTCTCACGAGAAATGGGATGTTCATCTTGTCACTGCACCAGCACAAGCTAATGGAATCACCTGTGGCATGGCTGCAGGAGGATTTTCATGGGACAAGCCAAATCCCCTCTCCTAATCACTCCGCTCGCTGTCCCTGCCTTCAGGGGAGGCCACGGAGATGCTCCAAGGGCTGGAGCCCCTCTGCTCTGGAGCCAGGCTGGGAGAGCTGGGAATGCTCACCTGGAGAGGAGAAGGCTCCAGGGAGAGCTCAGAGCCCCTTCCAGGGCCTAAAGGGGCTCCAGGAGAGCTGGAGAGGGACTGGGGACAAGGGATGGAGGGACAGGACAAGAATGAATAGGTTTAGCCTGGATATCTGAAGAAATTCTTGGCTGTGAGGGTGGGCAGGCCCTGGCACAGGGTGCCCAGAGCAGCTGCGGCTGCCCCTGGATCCCTGGAAGTGTCCAAGGCCTTGGAGCACCCTGGGATAGTGGGAGGTATCCCTGCCCATGGCAGGAGGATTGGAACAAGATGAGCTTTAAGATCCCTTTCAACCCCAACCATTCCATGATTCCATGCCTCTCTGATTCCTCATTGTGAGAGTCCTCTGGGGCACAGGATGAGAGATCCCATCCCACCTGCACCAGAGGGCAACATTTGCGCCCCAGCTGCCCGGTGCCCTCCCTGCTGGTCCTTCCAAACTGGGATGTGCTCCCTGGAGGAGGGGGTTTGGCTGTATGAAATCCTGTGGGGTCCTGGTGGGAGGTGGAGGAGTCGTGTGCCAGAGCTGGATTTTGGAAAAAGGAGAAAAAGATTGCAGAGAGAGGCGAGCCACACACAGCAAGACAGCTCCAGCAGCGCACGCACGCCAACAACGCCGCTTTTCCAGAAAATGAGGTTTTGATTCCTTTTCAATTTTGTTAAAAAATGACAAATAAATGTCTTAATTTTAATAAAGAAAAAAATAGATCCTCCGTCGGTGTGAATATATAATGTGATTTGACATACAGAATGGAATTAAATTAGCGCAATACAATGGGCTGGAAAGAAGAGCTGCTTTCCCTTAGAAGATTGGCATCGGCGTGGAACCAAAGCCCGGCATTTCACGCTGGGATGCAGCTACTGCTCCTCACAAATCTCAGCTGACTGCGTGCAGTGGCCAAATCCTCAGGTGGTGGAATTTGGCACGAGCCCCCCAACACCGGCGTGGCAACGCCAGATCCTGCCAGCTGAGGACCCGGCTGGAGGAACGCTCAGCGTGCACAGCTCCGATGAGATGCGTGTGAGGGGACAGCACTGTCCTGCTTGTCTGCAGGTCTCACGTGGAGAGGGATATTTAGGAGCTTCAGGGGTTGGAATGTCTGTGTGCAAAAGGGTTCTTGTGAGCTCAGACGGCCTTGAGAAGTGGAGAACAGCAGGGATGGAGAACAGACCTCAAGGCTTAACACAAAGAGACAGCAGGAGAAAACAAGACTTGTCCCCTTGCCTGGAAGGCCACCTGAGGCAGGGGACGGACCGGAGAGCTCCAAAAATCCTGTGAGCATTTTGATGGTGAAGGCTGGCATTGCACCGTCCCGGGCAGTTTTGCATGGATACACCATGGCTGCGTTGCTGCTCCGGGGAAGGGTTTTACACACGTATTTGCAGGTGGCAGCTCCTCGCTGCTCTCAGAGCTGTGCCTATCTCCCTCATTTTGCTCATTTCCAGAAAGTCCAATTTAAATGTCAAATTTAAATGTCGAAGTCCTGAAAACTTGCGAACGAAAAAGCCACGTGAAGGGAGCAGAGAAAGGTCTTAATGCTGCTCCTTTCTGCAACTCCAGCCCTCTGGAATTTGGTCAGGCACTGGCACTGGCTGCCCATGCCAATGGTGGAATTGCAATCCCTTGAGGTGTTCAAAAACTGCAGATGTGGCACTTGGGGACAGTGGTGGCCTTGGCAGTGCTTGGGGAAGAGCTGGACTTGATGATCTCAGAGCGGTTTTCCAACCTCAGCAACTCTGTGTTTCTACCTCTGCTCCCATGGGTACCCTCGGAATGCTAACGATGCATCCCAGACATCCCAGCCCCAGAGACCTGCCAGGGTCTGGCACTGCCGGCTCCCACCACTCCAACCAGCGATGCTCCGATTCCCAAGTATCCATTTCCTACCAGCTCCCAGGCAGGTCGCATTGTTGCGTTGTGTAATAAAGTATTGATTAGCCAATCACTCCAAATTTTAGTACTGTGCCTACAAGATAATTAAATTATCTGCCTTTGTTTAAATTGTAATTGTATTTACTCTTGATTCTACTCTATAAAATTCGCAGGCTTACGGTGTGTTACGTGTCTTATTAGCGCTTAACTCCGGCGCTAATTTCCAATACTCCATCACCACAAGTATTAAGTAATTGCTGCTGTTTATTCTTTGTGATTGCACCACGCTCGGATCCGCGCGCGGCATCGCAAGTACCCGGCGGGAGCTGAGCGGGGCCCAGCCCTCCTGGTGGATCCAGGCAGCTCCTGCCCTTGGCGTGCATGGAATGTGATTTCCCACTTTGTTTGGAATGTGATTTCCCACTTTGTTTTCCTTCTCGTAGGTAAGGGAAGATCCTGTTGTCACGCACGTGCTCTGAGAAGCGGAACCAAAGCTCCCAATCTATGCAGCCCGCTCCCTGGATTTTGTTAGGGGTGGAATGTTGGAGGTGCAGAGCTCTGTCCGTGTCTAGGGGCTGGGAATCTTCGAGCACCTATGGACACAGCGCAGAGCAAATCCAGCTTCTCCCACTGCTGCAGGACCAGGGGCAGCTTGGGTGTGCAGAGAGAAGGTGACTGCAGGGAGACACACGGGGGGAGACATCAAGGGTGCATTCCTGGCTCTGAAAGCCACCAGGGCTCCCAGCAGTTCCTGCAAAAGGGAGGATTAAGCCATGGAAATGCGCTGCTGCCAGGCCTTCCCACCCCGGCTTTCTGGAGAAGGTGTAGGAAGAAATGGTATTCAAGACGTTCTGCTGGCCCTGGGGCGAGTGCAGCAGTGATACAGCCGCCTCTGGGATGAAGGCAGAAGAAATTTTAGTGGGTTTAGATTGATGTGACATGAATTATTTTTCGTAATTAAAGAGACTGTTGATTTTACATGGTAGGTGTTCAGGTACTCTGGTGATCCGTGGCTGTTAAACACCCAAAGGTAATTCTAAATGCTGTTGATCTATGTCTGTTCTCAAGGGATGACTAATCTACATTTCTCTTCTCCCTCTACAATTAATCCCTGGATAATCTTATCTGCAAACACAAATTTGGTACCTGGAGGCAGATGAGTCACGGATCTGCAGCGGAGGTTCCGTTCAGCGACACGAAGATATCTGGCACAGAGGGAGCCCTGGGTGCTTCCCACCTGGCCCCAGCTGCCACCCTGCCTCTCCTCGGGGATGCCTCACCATCAGGTCAGACCCAACCCAGCTGCTACGCAGCTCTTCAGACTGTTTCCTAATCCACATGCACAGAGTCACCTCAGCGTCAGGATCCTGCTCCTCTCCCCACAAAGCCTTCCTGCATCATCCTCCCCCTCCACCGCCCTCCCCTGAGCCTTCCTCCCTGGGTACCACAGTCCTCTCCTCTGACCTTTGCAATGCAAACTCTCCCTGCTCGTGTCCTGCCTGAATGCAAAGGTCACCGCCATCGTGCTCTGCCCTCCTGGTGACACGGCCACTCCTCCCGTCCCAGCTGATTCCACGCTTCTCACCACACTCCTGTCACACCCTTGGTGCTTCCTTCCACTGATGCCAGGATGATTTTTTGCTTTTTCTTTTTTACCCCTGTTATGCCTTTTTACAACTTCTGTATTCTCAGTGCTTTTTGCCGAC
>VZTI01001817.1:0-67040 GCA_013397865.1 Struthidea cinerea | reverse complement strand
GAGCCTCTCATTGGGGAATCTTTGATAGATACGCTAATTAGTAACACCTATAATGTGATACCAGATCTTTTTGGGGGTGTGCACTGCAGTGTGCATGGAGGGGCATTCCACCTGGACGTGGTGCACCTAAGGATCCTTAAAATAAATACCGAGGTAAAATCCCTTTTTCCCTTCTAACTGTGTTTGCCTCTTGATTTTAAGACCAGGAAAAGGCATCACCACCCCTCCCACCCCCTATGGCTCTCAGCTGGGGCTCCTCCAGCTCCTCCTTTTGCCTCAACACCTCCAACACCCTCTGGCTGGCTGGGACTGTGTCCCCATGTCACCTCTGTGGATCCCTGTTTCCCTGAGTGCCTGATGCCCTCTCTGAGGCTGACTGGGCCAGGGGGCTGGATCAGCCCCGCGTTCCGTGGGATGCCGGACAAGGAAAGTGCTGCACTGCACGAGTCATAACGGTAATACAAAAAATAAATAATTACAAGGATTGCTAATGCATCAGCTGCCAAGGAGAGAAAAATGAGCTGGTTCCAAGGGTAGCCATGACACTGTTAATTCCAGGAAAGGGGACATGGATACTGCCCGGTGTGAGCTGCCGGGCTGGAACTGTGGACACCCTCACAGCTGATCTCCCAGAGCACCACCACAAATCCCAGAGGGTCTCACTGTGTCACCCCGGCAGGTTTCACAGGGAGCACAGCGGTGCTTCCCTGTGCCTTGGAGACTGTAATTGAGTCCTTAGGATGGAGCCAAGTAGTTTGGTCGCACTTTAAAATAAGTGTCAGTGGTTCATGCCTAATTACTCCTGAATTAGCTAGGTGATTCATCAGGTCTGATTATGAATGCATAATGAATTTACCAAATCCACATGTATTAGTAAGATATTAATTCCATACGAAATCCCACAATTCATTCATGTGCCATTTGTTTTCATTCCCTTCTTTTAATAAGCTAATTAGTTCAAATTATTTGTACTTCACTAAAGGCTTGAAACACATATAAGGAATGATTAGCTTAAAACTCAGTAAATGGACAAGTATGGAGCTCACATTAATTGTGACGGGAGGCTCATAAAGAATTATTATCTCTCAGCCATCTCTGTTTGCAGCAATAATAATAATGTCTAATCGTGACAAGTGGATAAAACATGTGAAGCCCTGAACCAATGCAGCTGTACATGAATTTCTGAAATGAATATCTCCAGGCTCGGTGCTTGCCTTTGAAGTCGAGCTCAGCAGAAAGTTTTGTCTCTCTCCGACGGAAAACAAGACCACAGCTTTGGGGTGGATCCACCCTTTTCCTTTGCCGAGCCTCTCTTCCTTCCCCAGCGTGCAAAGAGGGAGGAGAAAGGGATGTGGAATTAAACCCCCCAAGCCCACACCACTCAGCTGTTCCACTGCTGGGCAGGATCGTGGCATTCCAGGTGTGCCCTGCCCACCTCACAGCAATGCAGGACATCAGGGGTCTGCTCGCACCCAGACTTCCCTGCTCTCCCCAGCAAATGCCCCAGACCCCCAGAACGGACCAGGGTTTGAGTGAAGAAGGAGGAGAAGAACACCTGCATTTCTGCTAGCCTAGGTGCAGGAGGAATGGAGACAGAACAATGCCACAGGCAGGTGCAAACATGGAGCAGTGCAGGCATGAGGAGGTTTTTTGGATAGAAGAAGGGGAAGAAAGACAGGATTAATCCCTTTGAAGCCAATATTCTTTCCCAGTGTCAAAATTCTCTCCCAAGCACTGTTGCCTCTTTCTTCTGTTTTTATTTCCCTTCTCCCATTTACTTCTATTCAAAGAGGGGGACAGGCCTCCTGCTGGCTCCTGCTCTCCCAAGTGGGTCATGCCAAGGCTTCCGAAGGAGCCCTGCCAAGGAGCTAAATGCCTCCCTTCACTGGAGGCTCAGGGTCTGGAAAAGGCTTTGTTTGTTTTCCTGCAAACTTTGAAACGCCACCCTTCCACCCCCCTCAACACCACCCTGCTCCCAGACGGTCCCGGCCGCTTCCTTCCTCCTCTCCCTGCTGCTTTCTCCACTTGGCTTTTGGCACAGAGCTGAAGATCATGGAATTTTTCAGGCTGGAAAAAGTCTCTGAGACCATTGAGTGCAACCATTAGCGCAGGTGGATGCAAAGGGCACAAAAGGTGTTGCAAAGGATCGTATCCGAGCCTGGAGCTCTGGATCACCCTCGGGAAGGATGCTGGCAGGGATCCACACGGCCGTGTGCACGCAGCTGATGTGATATTCGGGAGTCTGTGTAAATGTCCGTAGGGAATTTTGTGTGACTGGGAAAACACAGAAGCTCCTTCACATTAAAACTGCAGCACTGACATCGACCAGTAGCCACCACCCTCCCCCCAGTGAAAGCACACCCTCTCCCTGTGCCACCTCTCTTCCACGAAACCCAAAGCCACGGCAGCAAAAGATGAGTCTCTGCTGAGGGCCCGCTCAGTGCTCTGGGGAGAAGAATTATTTTTATGGTATCTCGGACCTTTGGGGGTGACCTTGCCCCTTTGCTTTGGGAAATTGTGAGGTACCTGCCAAGGAACACGTGGCCCCTGTCCTGCTTCCCTTCAATTATTCCCTACGCTATTACATATTTTGCAGCCAAACGCAGATATTTTATTCACTCACACACTCAAATTCAAGCCCAGTGCCTCGGAGGAGAAGAAAATGGAAGAGAAGGCTACTGGGGAGGAGGGAAACACAAATAATTGATGGACTGACTTTCCAGGGGTTTGTTCTGGAGCCCTGGAGGTGAAAGTCTCCCTTTGCCTCTCAGATTCAGCATCATCGATCTCTTAAACCTCTTCCTCTGCACACACAGAACAGGTAGGGATTGATGAAGGATGCCCAGTACTGTGACCAAAGAGCTCTCCTGTCCAGCACATCCCAAACACGAGCCCGGTGCTGCGGGATCAGGGGTGAAAGTTTCCCACAGGACCCTGTCCCACAGGGCATGGAGGAGGCAGTGAGGACAGAGATGCTCTACACACAGGAGGGATGTAGCAGCTCCTGGGTCAAAGTGGATCCTGTACTCACTCTTTTGTGGGACCAGAATTCCAACTGAATGACAAAAAAGTGGGGTTTGGGGCTTACTTCCGGCCCAGGAACTCTGTTACTCTCACCTCTTCCTTAGATCCCCAAATACAGGACAGCAGAACAAGACTCCAGAGACAGCAAGAAAGTTTTGGGGAGCCTTCTCAGACCCTGGAGGTCACGGCACCCAAACCAGCAGGTGAACCCTGTTACAAACTGGGTTAAACACAGTGAAACGTGCAAATATAAGCACAGATCAACAGCCTGGGTCCTATAAACATCAGGCACTGGCAGCAAGAGCAGCATTCAGACCTTGACCTGCTCTCCAGAACAGGCAGTTTGCAAGGAGAGAGCTCTGCAGAGAAGGGGGCCACGGAATTTCAGGGGAGGATTTGGTGACTTTGGGCAGAGCGGGGCAAAGCATCTTGTGGCAGCACCCACCACAGGGGTAAACCCACAGGATCTGTGCTCCAAGACGTTCTGCAGGCGGCACTTTGGGTGCAGGTGTGTGAGCCAGGGCAGGGGGTGGGGATGGCCAGGGCTGGGGACACTCAGCAGAGCCCCAGGCCAGCCTGCAGAGAAATCCAGGGGCGGCTTCGTTTCCTCAGTGAGTTTTCCATGCCTGACCCAGTTGTTTGGGGTGACTCTGACCTGTTCATGCAGCCCTGGGAAACTGCTCCTCACAGAGCTGCTCTTCCCAAGCACCTGGAACTTCCCACTGTGCTCCCCTAGCAGCCCCGTGTGCCTGATGCGAGGAGACACCGGTTTGGAAGTGTTTTCTCAGAGGCTTTTCCCCTCTTCTGAAGGAGCAATAAAAACCTGAGCAGCCAGGAAGGATTAAGGGATGTGAAGAGTGTCCCTGGAGGCAAACCCACAGTGACAAAAACATCACCAGAAACGGGTCCTGCCACCTCTCCCCGAATTGTCCCCACGGCAGTGCCAACCACAAGTGTTCGTGCAGTGACTCTGGGTGGGACAGGGACGCAGAGGAGCTCTGCAGAAGGGGAAAACTGCAAGAGAACGGTGGTGATAAACAAGATAATTCAACTTGTCACAGAATCCCAGAATGGTCTGGGTTGGAGGGAACATTAAAGCTCCTCTCATCCCAGCCCCTGCCATGGGCAGGGACACCTCCCACTATCCCAGGTTGCTCCAAGCTCTGTCCAACCTGGCCTTGGACACTTCCAGGATGGGGCAGCCACAGCTGCTCTGGGACCCTTGCATTTTCTCTTACCTATTCCAACAAAACCAACGTGTGGGGCAAAAAGCAGCGGCGCTGTCTGATTCCTCAATTTGGAGCTGATTTAACTCCCTGAAACCCCCGGCACAGAACCCATTCAGCGTTGAGGTATATAAAATATTCCGAGCAAATCAAATACACAATAGGTTAGGAGGAATAAAAGCAATCAGCCAGTCTGCTACTAATGAATTCAATAGCAGCAAAGCCCATTTCCTTCTGCTGGTTTTCTATAAACAATTTACAGAATAAATGTATTTTTGAGGTGTACAAATTGGTCGGTATTAAGATGCTTGATAAACAGTTTCTGGGGAAAGACAGGCTGTGAAAGCCTTCAAGTACTTCCTGAAATGCTAATTTATTTGCTCACACCCTCACTTTTAACGGAGATGAAGCGTTTTGTGCCGGGAGTGAGTTAAAATCCTGCGGAAGAGAATTATGGCGGAGCTGGAATGAAACCCAAAGGACTGTCTATAATTAGATGGAGACACACGGTGCCAGCTGGTTCAACACCACCTCGGATTTGCAACATATCCATGTTTTATTATGCGTAAGAGAAGACATCAATAATAAACCAGTGGGATATCCAGGTGAGAAGTTTTTCCAGCGCAACTGGCAAGGTTGCATTGATTTTGTTGCAGTTTTCCCCAGTTATGAATGGTGAAACACCCCAGTTTCACCATCGCTTTAACCCCAAAATCCCACTGAAACTACAAAATGCTGTTACAACTTCAGAAAGCCCCTGAGTTGTGTTTCTGGCTCTTTGGAGCCCGTCGCCCTTGCAGGGCTGACTGGGGTAAACGGTGTTTGGCTGGTGGGTTCGCGCCTCAGCACGGCAGCCCATGGTGGGGCCACGGATGTGCAGGATGCTCCCAGTGCCACACCAGCACTGAGAGCACATCCAGTGTGGATTAGGAACTCCCTGTCTGAAAAGCTCTGGAGAAAGAGTGAGAGGTGAAATGATGAAATCCAGCTCACAGTCAACAGGATCTTACCCTGCAATGTCTGAGAGGCAAGAGAAATTACCCATCATACGGGAAAGGCTCGGTCTGACGTTCTTCCTGTCCCTTGGAGCGGTTTTGAGAAGTCTATAAAGCAGAAAGCAGTGAGGAAAGCAGCCCAGGAAGATAATGAAATTCTAATATCAGAGCCATCGTGATGGGAAGAGCAAAGGACGTTGCTTAATGCAAGAAACATGCGCTGAGCCGGCAAAATTCCGGTTGCCACTGTCTCCTGGGGGGGCTGGTGGGGCTGGGAATGAGCTACTGGCACCAGTAACATTTACCAGGGCGCGGAGGAGGAGGGTACCAAGGCACCTTTGGCAACCTTTAACTCCTAAATCCATCAGTTCTTGAAAATAAGAGGGAGACTCCTCGTGTTTTGATAACTCCACAAGAGCCTGTAGACATTATGCAAATGCTCAGGGAGCGCTGTGAAGAATAAGGCCAGGACACCGAAGGCAGGGAGTTTATAATTGCTTTTTAATATATTTTCTGAATTCATTGTGCATGCGCTATCTGTCCCAGGGGCTGAGCTGGCAGAGGGGACAGTGTCAGGTGGAATAAATAGGATCTCATAACTTTAGTCATTCCGTATTAAATAGCGTAGAGCAGCACAATAAACAGAGGGGCTGGGAAGCACATGCAATAAGGAAATAATTCAAGCACTGTGCATGCAAATCTTTCTCTCTCAGATCACCCTCATTAATCACCTCGTGCTCATTTATACACTTAAAGAAGCCATAAACAAAGGCAGAGATGGTTCCTCTCATTATTAGTTTTTTTATTGAGTTAACTTCCAGAATATTTTATAATAATAGTCATGGCTGGTGATGGAGTTGCCTGCTCTAACCAGCTCATAAAGTTCCCCCTGCTCCTCCTGTCTTGGTGTGATATAGGTGGTTATACAGAGATTATGAAGCTTATTTAGTCAAAGGAGGGAGTTGTGATGGCAGCTCCATCATTTCTCCTGCCTTTGGCTTATTCCAGGCCCCAGCAGGCAGCAGGGGTTCAGCACTTTGCTACAGAGACACAGATCCTGGGGAGAAGGGAGAAGGGAGATGGATGAAACCCCAAATCCAAATCAAAACAAGTTGTTCAGTTGTGACAATTCCCTGCAACCTCTGTGCATCTCCAGCCTCCCTGGAAAATTAGGTGGAAAATAAGGAAGAAAACAATGCCCATTTTCCTCTGGGCTGAAAGCACTTGGGGCCAGCCCAGGACCAGAGAGCTGCTGTGAGCCGGTGGTGATGCAGTGGGAGTTTTTGGACCTGATGAACACTATTCTGCAGCCTACATCATTAGAGGGCTTTTGATTTTTGGTGACACTCTGCTTGTGCCCAACAACACTCCACGTCCTCCTCCCTCCTCAAAGAGGTCATGGCTTCTTTCTTAATTACTGATTGCTGCTGTTCTCTGGATTGAGCCAGGCAAAACCAGCCTCAAGTGTAGTTAAAGAATAAGGAGAAGCTGCAGAAGATGCTCTGTCCCTTTGGGACATCAGCAGAAATAAGGGAGTGGGGAAATAAGTGCATTGTGATCACCTCCAGAGCGCTCCAGCCCCCTCACACCCACCTCTACTCCCCTGGCACAGCTCCCCCCTTCAGAGGCCCTAAATCCTGGCCAATATATGCTGAGTGCCTCATACATAACTCTGTCGAGTAAGAAGATTAAGTGATGTTAACTTAAGTCCAATATGAGGCTGGGTAATAAATTTCCCCGGGAGCTGCGGGAAGTGGGCGCGGCAGCGGAGCGTCAGGTGCCCGGCAGCACTAACACACATCTTAGGGAATTTATCATCTAATTAGAAGGGATAAAGCTGATTTTTCCACTGTGGTTACATGTGGTAATGAAGCATGCAGAAAGCCACGCAAGATAGATGGCCACTCTCACTGCTGAAGCTGAGAACTTGCTTAACTTAACAGTCTGTTTATTACTTTTACTCCTGGTTAATAATGCCAGCTCCTCCTGTGCTCTGCAATTAAAACCACTCATGTGATTGGAGGGCTTGGGAGTGGGATTTAACACCCTGGGAATAAGCAGGGGCTAAAGGTTGGTGCCTTCCCTTCCTAAAAATGCTTCCTGGACAATCAGGTTTCTCCGCGGCTGGTTTTGTCCGCCTTACAGAGGGATCAAGCTGCCAAGAGGAGTTTGGTGCTACTTCCCTGGAGGTGTTGGAAAGCCGTGTGGATGTGGCACCTGGGGACAAGGTTTAGTGGTGGACATGGCAGTGCTGGGTTAACGGTGGGACTCGATGGTCTCAGAGGGCTTTTTCAACCGAAATGATCCCATGGTTAATGATCCCACCATTCTTTATCACCAGCGCAGAGTTCCCAGGGCATCGCATCCCCATCCAGTGAGCGATCCCGTGGGACACACACAGGCGTCCTGCTGCTCTCCACCCCAAGATGGGAAATTTCACTGCCAGCTCGGGGAGAAAATTCTGCCAAAAACCAGTTTGAATGCAAATTTTTGCATCCAGCCCTGTTTATCCACTCTTAATCCATTTGTCACAACAATCGTCGGAAAACTTTCTCTCCAGCGCCTCCAGAGCTGAGAGCGAGGGATGAAAACCAAACTCATGCAAGGACAGGGGTTTAAGCATCCCATTAAGATTAACTTATCTGCAGTAATTGACTTAACTAGGGGATTTTTAATGCTTTTCAAGGTTTTTTGGAAGACGGTTTTGCAGCAGGCAGCAGTAAAGATGCTTCTAAAAAAAAAATAAGTATCTAGCACGAGAAGTCCATAGCTAAGACTTTCTAAGGCAGTGATTCCAGGGGATTTAATAAGAATGTAATTTGTATAATTAACCATTCATCACTGTCAATTTCATTAAATGAATGCCAGAAATATTACCTTCACCAGCACGACCTAACAGGATTGGAATATATTATGTGAGAAATGAACGCTGAGTGGGGGTTTTTTGCTCTCTCTCCCTTTCCCTGCCTGGGCTCTGGCTGTCACGAGGAGATTTGCAAGGCTGTGAAATAATTTAAAACAGTAGTAAATGAAAACGACTAAAGAAAATGTGTGGATTTGGGTAACCAACCCTCATCATTATATATGAAAGTTCAAGTCAAAATGTTTTCCCTCATTCAAAGAGGAACGGAGTAGAGGAGCTTCCGTCGGAAGGCTGCGGTGCCGGGAGCCATCTGCTGAGGTCCTCAAGGATCTCCTGCAGGGCGGAGGCAGCCAAGAAAGGGCTTGTGGGGGGAAAAAATGCCTTCCTAAATAGCTAATTTTGGTTCTTTCTGGTTTCGGGTAGAGGGATGAGTGACAAGAGGGTTGGAGAGGCAACGCAACGAGAGTTTCACGTGTATTTCCCACTCTTCTGTTGGGTAAAGAGAACCCCCCCAGACCCTTTATCTCCAAACTCCCACCATTTCTTCCAAGAAAATAAAGGAGGATTTCTTGGGCATGGCTCCTAAAATTCCTGTTGATCAGCCATTAGAGGGCAACATCACACAAATTCATCTTAGCAGCACAAAAGCCCACCCAAGTGTGCCAGAAGAGGCTGAGGGGAAGAGAACATCCGAGGAAAACTATTTCCATTGGAGGCACGTAGGGAGGAGTTGAGATTTTACCTTTAGACATGTTTAATAATCTCTTCAGATGTGAGAAATGAGGAGGAACCGAGAAAGCAAAGTTGGTTTTTGTGCTTTTTTCCTCCTTTCCTGTGGGTTTCTGCGCCTCTGCCTCGTTTGAAATGCAAACGAAGATTTTATGAAAATGTTCATTTCACAGGTCGTGGTGGCTGCGATCACAGGGAAGAGGAAGGAAGCGGTGGAGGAGCAGCTAGACAGACAGATGGGATGCTGGAGAGATGAAAGGATGTTTGCAGACCAAGAAACTGAACGTTTCTAGATGCTTTTTTGGGATAAATTCCCCACCAGGGCACAGAGGAGACTTCAGCTTCGTTAGAATTAAGAGCAAGTAATGAAAATAAATACCAGTGATATTTAAAGAAGGCAAAACCTCAACACATCAACAGTATCATCCTCCAACGGTGCTGGGGAACGGCAGATGGGAAAAATCGATTCTCACTCTCCGCGCCTCACGGAAATTTCTGGCTTTCTCATGAAAACAGAAAACTGCCCTTTTTTTGCTTGTTTCAAATCAGATGCAAAGGTGGGTTGGTGCAGAAGCTGAGTCTAGCTGCTATGTCCCTGCCTACAGAACTCCCCAGGAGCCAAGTGTCCCCTCTCTGTCCCTGACGTGTCCCGAGAGTTCATGGTTATTTTTGATATATTCCTCCTTTTTTTTGTCATTTACAACAACCGTGCGTTGCTGCTGTCTGGCTTAAAAATCCGGAACAAATCAGCATTTCAAGTCAAAATGTCAATTCAAAATAAATGTTTTCATATAATTTCCCGTTAAAATGTCATTGCTGCCAGGTTATTTTGGGTTGGGAAAGAAAGAGAAGGCTTTGGAAAGCACGTAGTCTAAATTTAAAAAAAAAAAATCAGTGCCGGTAAGGGGCCTGTTTCCTGCTGCAGTTCTACACGTGAGACAAACTGCTCATCCCAAACCCCTCTGGATTTCCAAGGGCAAGAGCAAAATCTTCCTGACAAAAGATATCCCAGGATTCAGGGTTTTCTGCTTGAATTTCATTCTGAGAAAAATGTGGGGTTTCCCGCGGGATTTACTGTGCCCGCTAAATGGGATGATGCCACTGGGATATGGGGATGCACTTGCCCACTCTTGGTTCAGGGCTGAGCCATTCCTTGTGGGAACAAGAGGGACTGGAATGAAATGATCTTTCAGGTCCCTTCCAAGCCAAACTATTCTGTGGTTCCATGAACCAGATCCACCTTGTCCCACCCGAAAGCAGCGGTTTGGACTTTATGGTTTCACCATGACAAGGATTCACATGTGTTTCCAAGACAATGATTATTTTTACTGTCCTATCTCCATTTTAAATCCCGGGGGGAAAGCAAAGCGAAGCAGAGTTGGTCGTGTCAGCTCAAGCACCAAGGAGGGAGGGAAGAAGGGATGAAATGTTTATGAGCTCTGTCTATTCGTGTGTGTTCCCAGCTCCCTGTGCCACTCCACTGCCGCCCCTGGCATGGCACAAACCGTGGGATTAAAGTGGTGACGGCAGCCCAGGAGCACCCACAGCATCAGCAGGGTCACCCCAGCCCCAGCCTGCGTCACCAGCTGCCATCCCAGGCAGGAATTCACACCCAAGCGATGGAAAGCCGGGGCTGACCCATCACCTGGGGAAGTGAACAGCCCTGTCAGCCCCAGTGGGGCTCGCGGTGGAGGGAAAGGTGAGGCTGGATTTGGGAAGGACCACACATCACTCCGGCACTGCGCGTCCTTCCCGAGAAAACACGAGTGGGAAGGATGGAGGAAACTTCGCGGTCCTCCCCCTGCTCGGAGCAGGGAGGGAGGCTGCAGTTTCATATTCAGAGGTGAAGGATGGAGCAAGAAATAAATACATAAAGGGAAAGGAGAGAGGAATTTATTGCCTGCTAAAGGTGCAGAGCATTTAAATCCGAGAGATAAGTAATTTTATTTATGTTGATGCCAAAGTAAAGAAGATACATGACTTTCTTAAGAATAACTCACGTCTCCTCGGGCTGGTCAATGCTGAAAGGCACATAATGATCTTTTTTTTATTATTTTCATTTTTCCTCCCCCCCTTTATACATGAAGATGGATGCTCACTAACGGCATCGTATTGTCAGGGCTGTAAATTAGGGAGCACGGAGAGATCGTTCCCTATCCATCTCTCTGCCTTGGGAGGTGTTTGGCAAACTTCTTTCAAATTTGGGCTGTGAGTTGAACTTTTTCAGAGAAAATCCCTCCTCCCATTTCAGGACTATCCCTAAATTCTCCTTTTCCTGCTTCTAATGGGACATGACGTAAAGGGTATCGACGGCTAAAGACTGGCACCACTCAGGTGGAATGAAAAAAGTACGGAAAAAAGAGGATGGAGCAGAACCAGGGGCAAGGGGAGGGAAAAAATAGTCAGAAAACGGAAAACAAAGAATCTCGTGGATTTATCTGACTGGAAGTAGCAATGTTGTGGGGATCTTTTTCCTGCTTGGAGAAGTTGGGGGAAATGACAATCGGCAAACCAGGGAGGGTGGGAAAAAAACAGAAGGCAAGAGGAAAGAAACAAAAACAGGGAAATAAGTCATGGTGGAAATGATCAGAGGGGTGAACGCATCCCTGGCTGCCTCTCCAGCCTTACCGAGCAGCACCAGTCATGCATCTAATCACAATTAAATTGCTCTGACAAAGCAGCGCAGGGGCCATGGGAGAGGTTTCGAGGGGCTGAGCCCTCTTGAAGCAGGGCAAGGAGGATGGGAAAAGTTTTGTGGGGCCGAGCTCCATGGAAGCAGGGCAGGGGCCACGGAAGAGATGTCGGGGAGCTGAGTCCTGTTGAAGAAGGGCAGGGCCTGTGGGAGAGGTTGTGGGAAGCTGGAGAACAAAATGGAGAATGCAATGGACAGACATCAATTTTTAGTGCCCGTACGCAACCAGGCAGAGCCACTCAGACCTCCAGGAGCTCAAGCACTGCCAAACAGCAAAACCACCCAAAAGTAGCATTTTTGGTTCACGGCTCCATAAAGAAGGAGCAAAAGAGACATAAGGGTCCCTTGCAGCAGCAGCTCAGGGTGAAGGGCAAAAGGCTGCCCCGACCCTGCAAACACCAATGTCGTCACAAATAATCAATTCCCTTCCCATCTCTCACTTCCCATATTTTACTTGCAGCCCATTTATTTTGATGCCAGCTTATTCTGTTTACTGAATCCTTATTTTATTTCTGTATTTCCCCATGTATACGGATTTATGGGAAACAAAGGAGTCCTCAGGCTTCGCGTCGCCTCAAAGCCTGGCTGGAGGACTTCGAAGCAGAGGGTTCTGACAGGGCTTTTAAGACACGGCAAGAGGGAAAAGAAATATATTACACAGATATAAATACCCAGGTTTGTGTGTCAGAGTGGTTTCCATTCCAAAGGAGCTGCTGTCACTCCTTAATACGAGTTTGGTAAGCGCCAGGGACAATGTGGGACATCAGGAAACAGCTACAGGCTCACCACAAACACCATCCCCAGTGTTATCAGCTGGGAGAAAGTTCACACCCAATTTATCATCTTCTTTCCCAGAGAAAGAAAAGCTGACAAAGGACATTGTGAATCATCCGAGTATTCTGTTTTGTTACTATTATTATTTTCCTGATTCAGAAAACTCAACAAATGGCCAGTGGCAATGTTTTCAAACTGAAGTGACCATAATGTGAAAAATTAACTGTTGAGAAATAACGCCTCAGTGCTGAAATCGAATGTCCTGACTTGGGCTTAGAGAAAAAATAAAGCAAAAAAAGAGTGGCGAGGCATCCAAAATAATTCCTGTTTGACTCCTCAGCACATCAAATACTGAAAATAAATACAAAATTAACACAAGAATAGTGATTTGGGTTGAAATGGAGCTGTAATTAGCTGTTCCCTTTGCTGCTGGCCTTGGGAGCTGCCTGCCCTCCCTGCTGTTTGCACACATGGAGTCATCGAATAGCTGGAGTGGGAAGGGACCTTTTAAAGGTCGTGTAGTCTAAACACGCTTGAAAATGTCCCTGGCGAGCTGGAGAAACCCAGAAATCACCAAACCCACCCCAAACCAGCCTCCTGAGGGTTGATTTCCCAGGGAAACCCTGCCATGCATCCCACGGCATCTTTACCCATGATGGGGGCTCTGAACGCCCAGCAAAGCCCCACCAGCGCCTCTCCCTCCTCCTGAAAACCAGGGGATGCTCCAGCGATGTCCGAAGGAACGCGGAGCCATGATTTGGGCAAAGCAGCAAACGGCTGAGGACAGAAATGGCATCGCCAGCGTGAAACTCCTCCCCGGAGCACAGATGGGAGGGAGAAGGTAATCTTCTGGAAAAGCCTCTAATTGTCTGCCCACACCAATAATTTCAGCGTGCTCGTCCCCCTCCCCGTGTGTAATTACACCGCTCCATCTGTCTATCAGCAGGTTTTTACAGCTCCTGACAGCAGCCAGGCGCTCAGCCCCGCAGCCAGACGAGGGCTGGGTGGGTTTTTTTAAAGATTTAGGGATGTTTCTGACACACGTCCCAAAGACAAGGCTCTGGAGACAGCAAATCCCTCGCGCAGGCTGGCGAAGGCGGCTGTTAAAAAACCGCGGAGAATGGCTACGAGCTGCGTTCTGCTGCCAGAGCAGGAGGGGCCGAGGGGGCTGGTTTGTTTGCAGCAGTTTGCTGTTGCTTTAGGGCTGTGTTTCATTTTTTTCTTCAGGAAACCCTCCTTTTTTAATTCATTCTCAGTAGGTTTGGCCACTCTACAGCAGCTCGGCGCCACTGGCTCTTCAGTGAGCCAAGATAAAAACCCAGACGGGAGTGCTGGCGCTTTCTAGGTATGAGAGAGAGCCCAGGAAGGTGATTTTGTAGTGGGTTGGCTGATTTTACCCTCTTCTCCCACCCCTTCCCAACAACAAGCAGGTGAGGATGCTCTATCCGGGGAGGTTTGGCATTGTGGGGTTGCCTCCAGCCCCTTCTCATGGGAAACCCAGGTGAGGTGGGAAATTGGGAGCTCGACACAGCTTTGCAACCCAGAAACTTCAAATGAATCCAGCAGGGAGGGCTGAGGTGCACCACAGTTAGAGAGAAACCAACAAAGGCCATGCTCATCCCAACAGAGCCTTTGAAATGCTGTAGCAGCATGTGTCTTTGCAGAAAAAATAAATATATAAGAAATAGAGATCTAAATAAACCCTCACCGCACTGTTTGAACAAGGCAGCTCCAGCTAAATGATATCCATGCACTTCCGTCATTTCCCGACATCGAGGCTCATTTTTCAATATCGAGGTCACTTAGATGACAAATCAGTTGCAGGATTTGTGTGGGAGGGGTGGTTTTTCAGACTCCTTTCCAAGAGGAATTTTGGGATAAGGCATATCCAAAGCTATCCATCCGCTACCCCAAACACCAGGATCATGGAATCCCAGAACGATTTGGGTTGGGAGGGACCTTAAAGCTTTTCTTGTTCCACCCCTGCCACGGGCAGGGACACCTTCCACTGTCCCAGGCTGCTCTGAGCCCCGTCCAATCTGGCCTTGGACACTGCCAGGGATCCAGGGGCAGCCACAGCTTCTCTGGGCAACCAATTAATCACCAATCTCTGAGTAAAGAACTTTTTATCACAGAATCCCACAATGGTTCAGGCTGGAAGGGACCTTAAAGATCATCACATTTCAGTTGGGGTTTTTTTATCCAAATCACGCTTTTTTCTGCCTTTTTCTTTTTTTTTTCTTCCTGGGACAACAAACTGCAGAAGGGATTCCCTTAATCCGTACAACTAATTGGATGCAGCAGCTCTCACTGCCTATCGATGACAATCCAGGCACAGCCTCGTGATCTAATGATATCGTGATCTAACTCTTGCTGACACAAACACGCAGGGGCTCCCCAAGTTTCAGGAACGCTCAAGACTACCCAGGGAGAACAAAGAGCTCATTCCTCTCCTTGGTTTGAAGGTGGGTTAGGCCCAGCTCTCGGTTTTTGGATAAGCTCACAGATCCCTGTGTGTGGCTCTTGGTGCTGCCCAAGAAAGGCAAAAGAGCCTTGGAGATTAAATGACCTGAGTGTTCCCAGCCTCCTGGAGAGGCCCCTGTGGAAAGAGCCACACACATTGCCTTGGCACAGAGAGCTGGGCACAGGGAAGCCAAGTGTGTTTTACACCAGGGAAGCAGGAGATATTTCCCCTCGGGCTGGAGGGATTTGGATTGCAGCATTCCCTGCCCCACTCGCTCTGTGCCCAGCTCTTCTGGCAACCCCAGAGTCATTAACACCGGAAAAGACCTCCAAGATCATCGAGTCCAACCCTCAGCCCAGCACTGCCAAGGCCACCACAAAACCATGTCCCTAAGCGCCACGTCCACGTGTTTTCTGAACGCTTCCAGGGATGGTGATTCCAGCACCGCCCTGGGCAGCCTCTTCCAGGGCTTGGCCACTTCTGAAAGGGTGCCTCAGAGCGTGTCCTGACAAGGCTGGAGCATCACAATTCTGTGGGAACTGACAGCTGCTCAGAAAGCTTCACAGACATCGATTGAGCACAATCACTCTGTACCCTTGAGAATTCAGCTTGTGCCCATGAGAACTTTAACATCAACAGAAGCAAGAAACCAAAACAAGAGAAGAAAACACGCAGCTGTCCGAGGGATGCTGTTTTTAGCTCAGATTTGTTTTCTTACGGGTGGTGGTTGCAACCTACCAGTAAGTTTTAAGAGGTGTTAATGCAGAAGCCTATGAGGACACAGCACGAGTGCCAAGAGACTGTGCAAATGGAAACTTTGTAGAATAAAATGTCTTTTCTGTCCTTTTGCCTTCTGAACGGAGTTGGTGTGCGTTATTTGTGAGTGTCACATCCGTCTCAACTGCGACACAATTCCAAATGTCTGGGAGTGGAGGAAAATATTCCTGCCTGCCACCATCTTCCCAAGCAATTTAAAATTTGGGAGGTGACTGAATGACCATCACTTGAACCTCAGGCCCTCAGGTGCTCCCTGTCCTGTGGCTCTGAAGCCACGAACGATGCTCTCCTCACGCCCACACACCTCCCCAGCCTGTAAAAATAAATATATTTATCCCTACAGTCGCCCAGTTATTTCCTTCCCCCCTTCTCAGTGTTTATCACATTTTCTCCTGGCAAATTGCAGCACTGCTTTGCTTTTGAAAGGAACTAAATGAGCCTGTGAAGTCAAGCATTGGAGAGTATCAGAAAGTCTGAAATAAATAATATCAGAATAATGATCCTGTAATAGCACAGATTGTTTGTTGTTGTCGGGTACTTCTCCTTTTTTCCCCCCTGTTGTTATTTGTGCTACAAGAGCACCCGGTTGGGATCCTTGTTTCCTTTTTAAAAGCCACATTAAAAGGGGAAGTAATTAAATCCCGATTAAAGGCAGCAGTCGCTCCCCTGCTCGCCTTCCCATCTCCTTCCAAGGCGAAAATGTTCCCGATGACGTTTTAAAAGTCACTGCCGACCCTGAAGGAACCAAAGTGTCTGGATAATGGAGTGGGGAGCCTTTCCCCTTCACATCAGCAACACAAAGCTCCAGCCAGAGCGATTCCTGTGGCTTTTTGTGCAGCCTGTTCTTCCCCCCAGGGCACCACGGTCACCCAGATGCTTGGAAGGAGTTTTATTTCCTCTCCTGTGGGTTTTCAGCAACTTCTCCCAGTGCTAAATGGGATTTCTAACAAATAACCAAGAGAAAGGCGAGGCTGGTAATTCCCTCCCTAAATCAGGGCAGGAGAATGCTCTGTGCTGCCCTGGGATGGCCACGGAGCTGCCACCACCCAAACAGCTCTCCCATGTGCCAGCTTTCCTAATGAAAGGAGAATGAGCCCTGGAAGCTCCCGTGAGCACGAGCAGGGATAGGAGCTCAGGGAAATCATTGCATCAGTGCCACTCTCCATGAATAACCATCACCTTTCACATTTATTAAGGCACAGACTCCTCCACCGGTGCCGGGAGATGCGGGCTGGGAACTCCCACCACGCCAAGGAAAGGTGGCGGGGAAAAAAATATTGCCCATGTAATTAAGTGTCTCAAGTAAAGAGTTGATTTAGATTTAATAAGAATGTTATTCTAAGTCAAACAAATGCCAATTGGTTATTAAGAACCTCATTACTGCAGCGGAACACCTGCCACCAATGGGTTTTTTCCTTGTTTTCTGGCTGCAGACTTGTTAAATCTCAATAAATACCCTTTTAATAATTAATTAGCATTTAATTAATAGACAATAACAGTTGAGAAAGGTTGGTGTACCCTTCTGTATTGAGCAGGAGCTGCTTGGGAGCTGAGACACGAAGCAGGGAGGGACACAAGGACTCATCTCCATCCAGACTTGGATGATGTTGGACCTTCATCCAGCACTCCTGGTCTGCTCTTTGCTGAGCACCCACTGCTGCTGCTCCTCTGTCCAGAAATACTGTTTGATCCCTTGGGATCATGCCCTGGATCTGAGACTTCCAGGTGGATGGAGCTCACACGCAGACAACTCTGGAGATGCTGGAATGCCTCACTGAAGCCTTGGCAAAGTTTCTGGGGCTTGAGGAGCTAAAACCACAGCAGTCAAAAAATAAACAAACAACTCCCCCAAGGAATTAGAGAGATTTGTTTTGACACTTGCAGAAAAAATAAGAGGGACACTTTTTCCCCCTTTGGTTTACTTTTAATTTCAAATTATTCCTCTCTCTTAGCGAAACCTGTACACAAACACTCGTTGCTAAGAGGGAACATTGCACCTGGGAGTTGAGCAAAGCTCTGCATTTGATCTCAACCTTTCTTTGGTTTTTTTTATCACTGGTTTGCTGAAAACCACAAAGAATCTTCCTTAGGCTCAACCCAAGGCAAACCCTAACCCCACCCACCCCCGGCTGCTGCTCCAACCCCTGGCAGCCTGCAAAGCCGTTCCTCACACAGTTCCTGTTCCCTCTTCCCCCTGATGATCGGCTTCAGCTCTCCACCTCTGGAGCCAGGGGTTCATCACCACTGCCCAAAATGTGGGAGCATTGCTTCCCTCCTGCCTCCCTGGCAGGATGTCAGAGGGTCTCCTTGTGGATCAAGCCATATCCACAGTGATGATCCAGCAAGAGCTTCTGCAGCACTCGGATGTCCAGTGCCAACCAAAAGTCACATCCGCCCCCACTCTCTGGCTGTCCCCCTGTGCTGGTCGGGCACAGGAACCACATCCTTAAGAGACACAGGGGTGATGAGGGAATACATTCCCTCCTCATGGGTAAAATCCCCTCTGCTTTGCTTTCCCAGGAACGCATCACCCTCGCAGGATGGTTCACAGCGAGTCCTGGGGCTTCACCCTTGTCTTAGAAAGGGGGTAGCACCTGCAAGCCATGGGAATGCAGCAGCTTCCAAAGAGCCGAACATTTCCAGAAACAACACCAGGGAGGGCAAGAGGGGTGTGTGTGCAAAACGCAGCCCCGTGAGCCAGTGAAAGGCCCCTTCTTTCCAAGGGAAAATGCTGCCAAATCTTTGCACCGTCACACGCCAGCCCCAAAACCCCTGGGGGTATCAGCTCTTTCCCTGGGACTGATGGGTCTCTCCATCTTCTCTGGGGTGAAGGTTCATTCCTCTCAACCAGGGTCTCACCTTCTCTCCAGGGTGGGTGAAGAACCTTGGTGCTGGGTGGAGACTGAAGATACCTCAGGTGGTTTGGGTGGGAAAGGACCTTAAAGCTCATCCAGTTGCACACCTTCCACTATCCCAGGGTGCTCCAAGCCCTGTCCAGCCTGGCCTTGGACACTGCCAGGGATCCAGGGGCAGCCACAGCTGCTCTGGACACCCTGTGCCAGGGCCTGCCCACCCTCCCAGGGAACAATTCCTTCCCAATATCCCATCCAGCCCTGCCCTCGGGCAGTGGGAAGCCATTCCCTGGGTCCTGTCCCTCCATCCCTTGTCCCCAGTCCCTCTCCAGCTCTCCTGGAGCCCCTTTAGGCCCTGGAAGGGGCTCTGAGCTCTCCCTGGAGCCTTCTCTTCTCCAGGCTGGACACTCCCAGCTCTCCCAGCCTGGCTCCAGAGCAGAGGGGCTCCAGCCCTCAGTGAGGTTCCCCTCAAAGACTTTGCACCCCCCTATTCCCCATCAGTCCCCATCTAACAGGCACCCACATGGATCTGGCCAGCCAAGGGTTACCTCGTTATTTCCTTCCTGATTTATGTAAACTCCTGCACCGCGTCCTAATAAGAAATCAGTTCCTGTCATCATCTTTATTTCTTATTCCAAGCTGCAACACTAAAACACTTCACGGTGATTACAAATAGCAAAGTTATTTTTTGCCAAGTCCTCGCATCAGAACTTAATAGCACGGTGTAATGCCACCCCGCGCTGATGTGTGGCATATTTAATATCCATCTTTCTTGGAAATAACAGTGCTCTGAAATTAGAAGGGACTTAAGCAGCGAAATAATTAATGTGGATAACCATCATAAATGCCACAAATGGAACAAATACAGATAGCAGCGAACCGTGATCGTTAATACTCTAACCTGGTGTGACAGAGCTTTAAAAAATGAAACCCTTTTTCCCAGAGACTGGTGGAGAATTAGAAAAAAAGGGGGTTTCTCTAATTGCATCGTCCCTCCTCATTAGCAGCCACCCAGGCCGCGAGGCACACGCGGTACCTGCACTCCCAGCCTGCTGCACCCCATTAGCAACAGGCTCTCATTAGGGCCAGGCTTATCAGTGCTAATTATTTGGGTTGCTGTTAGAGGGAGCAGCAGAGGTGTGGCACAGTCTGCTTCACATCTCGACTTCAACACAGAAATGGCCAATCCAGCCAGGAATAAACTGAACCCACCCCATAGATCCCTTTTTGGGGGGAGAAAAAGCCTCGTGGTGTGCCCTCAGTGCCTCTTTTGGGCAAGCATCCCTTCTGGTGTCTGTTTGGTGGGTGCTCTTTGGGCCAGGCACCCTTCGGCTCTGCTCAAGTGGTGCTTCCAGCCTTAAACCAGAATTGTTTGGATTGGAAGGGACCTTGAAGATCGTCTCTTCCCAAGCCCCCGCCATGGGCAGAGATGTCACCCACTAGATCAAGTTGTTTTCCCATCCAAACTGGCCTTGACCACTTCCTGGGGTGGATTAAATGTGCTTTAAAAGAGGAGATTATAACAGAAATGAGAGGGAACAGCCCCTTTGTCCACAGGGAGCTGCAACTGGCACTGTGGAGGGACCCTGAGGGGACACGGAGCCCGTCTGGCACTAACAGGAGGGTCACGGACAGGACATCTCATCTCAGCCCTGCCGAGCGCCGGCAGTTTCACTCCTTCCCCAGAGACCTCCCTTCTTCCTTTCAATTATCTCTGTAACTCCAGTCCGAGGGAGTGGAAGGATTTTTCCTCACTAACCCCGCGCTGTGCAGAAACGACACAGACTCTGTTCTGGGCTGGGGGTGGAAGGGCAGCAGCTCATCCCCCCCTCACCCCATGCACCACAGACCTCACGCCTGTGGGGTGTGAGGTAACGGGGACCTCGTGGACCTGTGAGTTCACAGAGTCTCAGAGGTTGAAGAGGTGAAGCCCGAGGTGTTTTCAGCACTGGACAAGACTCACGTCCCCAGTCCCTGGTACAGAGTCACCGAGCAGCACCTTGTACATCAACAGCACCAGCAAAACCACGGGAACCATAGAATCATAGGATATGCCAGGTTGGAAGGGACCCATCAGGGTCATCGTGTCCAACTCCTGACCCTGCACAGGACACCCCAAGAATCCCACCCTGTGCCTGAGAGCAGTACTCGAGATGGAAGTGATGGACCCTGGATTTAAAAAAAGACCTTGCAAAGTCCTCTTCACTCCAAACCACTCAGACCACAGCAGATTCCAGGCCCTGGGGACATGTCCCAACCTCATACTCAAGCACGCCCTAGACCAGGACTTCCCCTGCTCCTTGTCTGGATCATGACCATGACCTTGTTTCAATCCCAAGAGCGTCAAGGCCTCAGCAGCCTGGAGCCTGCTCCACATTGCCAGATCCTGCTCAACACTGGGCATTTCAAAGAACCCCAACATCTGCTGAATATAATGTTCTAAATTCCCTTAAAACTCCTTTTTTGCTCTGGATAAGGTGGCGGATTTGCAGCCGTAGCCTCCCATGGGATCAGGGTGATCAGAGGCTTTTAGAGGGCTCTGAGTCAGCTGCAGCTGAATTTTGGTGCCTTTTGCAGGGCTGCAGCGCGGGGGTTTGGCAGCATTTCACACATCTCCCAAAGCAGGGGGCAGGTGTTTTTACACCCAGCCCGTCCTGCTAAAGGAGCCTGGCCTGCTCGCCCAGCCCTTGGAAAACAAATCAGGAAGCAAAGAAGCTGGAGCCAAAGTAAAATCCAAAGCAGACAGTGATTTTCCTAACCCGCCTAACGGAGGAGATGTGGAAGGAGCTGGCTGGCAGATGGGTCCCCTTGGGGTACATCGCTTTGTCACTCCCTATAAGGCGTCGTAGAGCAACCGCCGAGCGCGATCCCTCCCTGCGCCCGGAGCCGGATCAGGAATAACCCTCGCAAAATCCCAGCACCCTCCTCCCTGCGGGGAGGGAGGCAGGGCCATCCTCGTGCCTGCTGTGGCCACAGGAACATCCCTTCCCTCCTCACCTCCGGAGAGTTCCCGCATTCCTCGCGGAACTCTGCACACGCGGACGGCGGGAGCGGAGCCGGCCAAGGGTTATTTATGGTGCCAGCGTGAAGTCATTGAGGCAGAGGCGAGTGCGAAGCGTGACATCCTGTGATGTATGGGTTAGGACAGCTTGGTGCTGAGAATGCCATGAAGTATTAATCTCAAGGAGATGCTACTGAACTCAAGAGAGACTTAACATCAGCGCAGAGAGATCAAAGATATGATATCTCTGGCAGAGCGCGCTATCAGAAGTGATCATAGGAAAAACAAAGGGGTCATTTTAGTGCCTTCTGCATTAGCAGAGTGACTCGTAGCCTCCGGGCAGAGGCAAACAGCAATTTTTCCCCGATCCAAACCAACGTGCACATGGGATTTTCTGACATTTCTTTACATCTCATTGTGGGCTGCCAATAAATGGAGGCATAAGAACGTCAAATCGCTTTTCTCTTGTAACTCGTGAGCTGCCCTGGGTATTTTCCCCTTTTGGAGCTTTCCAGACAGCCCACGATCCAAACTCTTAAGACCTCTAAATGCAAAACTTCAGCAGTAAATGAATGCTTAAGCATCTAGGTCACAAGAACATCTGCATGCTGGGAAAATCCTGACGGGAGACTCAGCCACTCTCTGCGCAAGGGGAAAAAAGGGAAATCCTGTCCTGGCGAAACCTACAATGGCTTTGGGAAAGGGCTTCGTGTGGTGCTGGATTTTCACCAGGCACCAAAAATCCCTGAACGTGTTTTGAGCTGCTGTTTTCCAGAACCAAGTTATGCTTTCCTGTACTGAGGGCCAAAGAGTTTGGTGAAGAACATCTTTGGTCCATGCAATGCTTGTCCTTGGGACATGGGACCAACCTCCTGTGAACTTGGGATGCAAATTGCCCAGGCGCGACTGGAATATTTTGAAGACAATCATGCCTGGAAATTGTTACTGGTATCCATCTGGTGCTGGAGATGGAGTGCCCTGGGAAGGAGCAGCAACACAGATATTTCATGGGTAAAGCTGTCCTGAGGCTCATCCCAGCTGCCAGCACTGCTTCCTGCCTGCTTAGAGAGCAGCAGGATTCCCTTCTCAGTCTGGAGACCCGGGGAATGGGCACTGTCCCCTTCAGACTTGTCCCCCCATGCCATGCCTCAGTTTACCCAAGTATATAAATCATGGAATCAGAGAATCACAGAATCTCCTGAGCTGGAAGGGACCCACCAGGATCATCCAGTCCAGCCCCAGGCCCTGCACAGACACCCCAACAACCCCACCCTGGGCATCCCTGGCAGCGCTGTCCAAACGCTCCTGGAGCTCTGGCAGCCTCGGGGCCGTGCCCATTCCCTGGGGAGCCTGGGCAGCGCCCAGCACCCTCTGGGGGAAGAGCCTTTTCCCAAAATCCAACCTAAGCCTCTCCTGACACAGCTCCAGAGTGAATGCTCTCCTTTCAACAGCAGCTTAGGAGCTGCAGCACAGAAGGATGTGAAGAGTTTGCTACTGCTGCAAGACAACAGAAAAGTCCGGAAACTTCAGCTTGTGGGAAACTGAACCTTGTGGGAAGTTCAACCTTCATGCAGTCCCCCAGGAAGAATCTCCCATGCTTGAAATATCCAAAAGGCCTCATGAAAATACAAGTCAAGTGAAAAAACAAACCACCTGAAACTTTCCTGCTCAAGCCCTCATGGCATCCCCTCCCCGAGCCCCCATTCCGAGCCCACGATCCCGCTGTGGCTCAGGAGGAAGGCACATGCTCCTGCGGCTCTCTGCAGCCTCTTAATTCCCTTATTCCATCTGCAGCTGCCTGCACTTTCAGGGGGTCACTTCCCAGTGCGTTTTAATTACTTCCATTAGGTAACACCGTGCCCTGAAGGCTCGTTGGGAAATCCTCCGTAAATCATGGTATTATCAGGACTAAGGAGAATTCGGGCTCCCCAAGGACAGAGCTTTTGTAGTCCTTGTACAGAGAGGGCAAAAGGCACGGGGAATAATTAAGAGATTTGCTCTATAGCCCAAAGGTGCTCATTGCTGGAGTCCAGACAAATCTGACACTGATTTCTGGCCCTTAATTCAAACGTGCTGCTGGAGAGCGGAGCCGGGGAGGGAAGGGGCTGCTCAGCTTGTCTTGCACGGCTTCAGGCCCGACCTGAGTTTTCCAGTTATGTTCTCGCTATATTCAGGCCTCAGGTGTGGTGATTCCACGTGCTCCAGGCTGGAATGGAGGAGGAGGCAACACCAGGAGCAACTGGTGGCTGCGAGCAAATGGAAAGTCAAGAAAGCAGCAACATATTGGAGGATCCCGAGCAAGAACACACAGGAACCTGAGCAGGAACATTCCAACCTAATTAGGACAAAGCTTGGGAAACAGACAGCAGGACACAACATGGGACTGAATGTAGGGAACAAACCCATGGAAGCCCCTGTCATGTAATTTTTAGGGGTGCAGTCCCCCCGTGGGATGTCCCTGCACGTCCCTGGCAAGAGAAGAGGCTCCATCCTTGCTCACTTTGGGATCTCTCACTCCCTGGAAAGAAACCTGCTCTTCTGGCAAGATCCAGGCTCTCATCAGCTTCCTGATGCCAGCAGCCAGGCAGGAGTCTGGTGGCCTCCTGTATTGTCACATAACATAAAGTCTGAATCACTGCTGTTCTGCTTCCATCATTGTTAATATTCTTAAAAGGTTCCTGGAAACACATTTACACACGGCTACATGAGCTGTTTCTGCGTTGTCTTGAAATTTAAATGTGAGTTTTTAGCCAGGCTTTTGATGTGCTGTTTACCTTAATTATTGTTCTCCCCCTGTCTGTGTCTTGCCACGATGTCATTTAATATTTTATACATTTCCCCGCGTCCCCTTTCAGTCCCCAGCGTGCGCGACTCCACGTCCTCCCCCGCCTCCTGCCCACCCCACAACTTGCACTTCTAACTTTTCAGGGGCCGGCTGTAAACAAGATGTGGCATGTCACTGAGATTATCCTCCCGTGGTGACTGCAGAGGGGATAAATAAACCAGGAAACAGATGCTTCCCAAGCTGGCATGGGGAGCCGATATCGGCTCCGTGCAGATGCGCGGCTCCTCGCGCTGGCACAGGCAGGTACCCGGCAGCCAAAGGGATGGGAGGATGCTAAAAAAAAAAGCATCTGCACTCCATGCATCTTTCAAGGATACACTGGAAAATCCTGGAAATCCGCTCCTTTCCTTGTTCCTGGCACAGCTCTGTGCTACCAGATTGCTCCAGCCACACAGGAATGCGACGAGTTCACATTCCAGGTGCCAGAAGATGGCACTCCAGAATGCACAGCTCTGCGCCTGGCTTTGCCAGCCCAATGAAGCTGAGGATGTCTCCCTCTGGCTGCTTTTATACCAGCTCATTACGTTAGGAAAACTTTGGTGTGAGTTCTGCGTGTTGTGAGCATGAGGGCCGTTAATTTGATATTCCTGCTCTGGTCCGTAATGGCCAAGCCAGGACACGTCTCCATGGGCAGGGCGGGGATGTAAGAAACTCGGCTCATCTCATTTGTGAGCTCCCAAATGTGAGCCAGGCCTGGACCAGGAGCCAGGAGGGCCCTTCAGAGCAGAGAGGAGTCTCCACATCCACCTGCGTTCCTCCCCTTGGGCATCCTGCACAGCCAGCCCTCTTGGCCAAAGCAGACCTGGAATATTTGCGCCAAGTCTTGAAGGCTGCCCCAAGACAAGAGTCCTAACATCTCATGATGTCGAGAGCTGGTGACCCTAATGTGGGTTTTCTTGCAGGGGTTGGGAGAGGAATGACGGAGAGGGATGGAGGGGCACAAACACGTCCTCACTGTTCAATCTCCCCTCGGCAGGGAGGAACGAAGTCTGCCTCTGCAATTTCCCACCCTCTGCCTTCAGGAGTGGGAACCAAACGAGCTGAGGGAACCCAAACCTTGGGGCAAGGAGGGACTTGCTCAGAGCTACGAAAGCACACAACTTTCACAGCCACTGCAAACGTGCTGGGGAAGAGCGAGGCACAGAGCGAGGCACAGAGCGAGGCACAGGAGGCAGCCAAAGAGCAACGCAGAAAAGAGCTAAAAAAAGACTGATAATGAAAGGAGGCTCTGAGCATCCTGGCCTGTTCTGGGCCTGCTGGGGCAGTGCTGTGTTCACACCTAATCCAGCTCCAGCCGTGGCTGGGTGAGCAATCAATAACGCTGCGACGGCACGGGCGGCTAAAAAGTCTTGAGGGACAGAAATCCGATGCTGAACTCCAGGTAACATGTGCTGAAGGGGGGCGGCGAGGCTCTGCCCAGGCAGCTGTCATGGCATGACAGCCCGAGGAGAAACTGAAATTACTCACTGCCAGACATCCTGGCTGGATGCTGCTCCCTCCTCCTCCTCCTCCACTGCTTCAGGGGGAAACTGCTGCCGGGGAGCAGACTCCAGTTCAAGCTTTCACGCTTTGCTGGGCTGCCGTGCCAGACAGGGCTCTCCCAGATTTTGGAAGCACCAAATGTTTCTCCAGGCTCAGGTAAACATGCCCTGGAGCAATGCCAAGGAAGCTGGGATGCTCCAAGAGTTCGCCACAAGTGTTGGATAAAGAGGATGCAAACTCCAACCTCCTTCATCCTGGTATGTGATGGGAAGAGCACCTTGGAGTCCTGGAGCCGAAGGAAATCGGTGGCTGGGAAGGTCTGGTCAGCCCCGTGGTTACGGCTGAACAGAAGGGATGGAGGGAACAGAAACACAAGGAGCAGGGATGATGTCCAACCAACCCACCACCGGCAGCACAACAGCAGGAGGGTAAAGCCTCATCTCCAGATGCAACAGGAAAATAACAACCTCGATCCCCCTGCTCTCATCCTGACCTCCGGAACCGCCAGTGTTTTCCAGATCAGACAATCCAGACGAGGAAATCCAGAGCAGCATTTTGGGTTTTCCCTCTCTCAGAACCCCAATTTCTTCTTTCTTTACTCCCCTTACCTGGCCCTGGTGTGTCCCACACCTGTGTGATCTGCTCTGCCCAGGCAAGGGGACACTGGGCTCCTGCTGTCCCTTAATCACGTGCCCACCGTCCTGCTCAGTAATTCTTGGAGCATCAAGCTAATTAATTTATCACTCAGTGAAATTGCACTGAGCATTAATGAAGCCATTTAGTATTCATGCAGAAACTTCTCTCTCCATTTCCACAAGTGCTCCATTGTAGATCAGCATTTGTTGGGCAGTAATTAATGGTACTTAATCCTTAAATCCTTAAATTGTTTCTAATTTGGTAGGCAGCAGAGTTGCAGCAACCCATCTCTTTGCTGCATTTCTGTGGGGCTGTTTGAGACCTTCCTCTGGGTCATCCAGAGGTTCACCAGGGGCTGTGCCAGGGAAGGAGGACTCTGACTTTCCCTCATTTCTGTCGGTGACTTTCTGAAAAATGACTTCATCTCTTTTGCACCTGTGTGTCCATTTGTGTAACTAAGGAAAATGCTTATTTTCCCTCAGGAGGGCGAGTTGATAGCACAAAGAGCTCCTAAAGCAAAGGGATCGATGTGTGGGAGAGTGGAGATTTCCACCTTTTGATCTCCCATGTGCATCCAGGAGCTGGGGGACACTGAGGCACGCAGTGAGAGAACAGGAGCCTTTCACTCCTTGCTTTGCTCTTTGAAATTGCTGCTCATTCACCAGGAGATGAAGCAACACCTACTGCTCCTCACACATTTTATGGAAGTTCTGAGCACGTCCCCACACAGCCGCAGGAATAAATGAGTCCTCCTGGAGCGAGCAAAGGCATTCCCTGATATGCAAACAGATGCAACAGACGGGTCCTTTTCTTCCCCCGTGGTTTTCTTTGAAGACAACCAGAGTTTCATGTCAAAACAGCAGAACCAAAGGTGATACAAGGCGCTGGAGAATTGGCTTTTGAGAATTAAAGGGAATATTGGGTCACTCTCCATCAAGCTCCAGGGGCTGGATGAGAGCACGGAAACAACCACAGGTATTTGGCTGACCTATTCCTAGTGAAGCTGCCGATGAAGGTGAGTCTGTAACAGCCCACATTCCCTGTCCCACCACCCCAGCAGAAGTGGGGGTTTTATTCCTCTTTCAGCTTTCTTGCTGAAACCAAGCTGATTTCTCCTCCTCTGTTCATTGCAAGACTCTTCAGTCTTATCCACAGTATCCACTTGAAGAAAACCATCCATTATTTTCTACACAAAGCAACCCCAACGCTCTCAGCTCTTCCTCATTGACAGCTTTCCAAAAAAATCCTTCTTTTCTGGACACACTTTGCATTTATCCCACTGTGCAATACCCCAGCTTTCCACCTCTCCAAATGTTTGGATACACTCTGTGTTTGCTTCCTCAAACAGTGACCAAATATTTGAGGTTTCTGGTTTGTTTGGTTTTCTTGTTCTCCAGTGAAAGTAAGCAGGGAAAGAAAAACATACAGGGGAGGGGAAACACCCATAAATCTCCCAGTGGTTACTCATAAAGCTGAACCAGGGAGGAAAAAATTCCCTTTCTCACCCCTTTTCTGGCCACCCCGTTAGGCAAGGCTGTATTAGGACAGATTAGGGCCCTCTGAGCACACAAACCCCAAAGCTGGGGACATGTGCTGTCGTTCCATGCGTCAAATCTGCAGCCCTTTGTAAGTCCCTACTGATGGAATTTGCTGGAGAAATGCAGACTCATTCCTTGCACAGACTCTTTCGGCAGAGGTAACCTCCAGAAAGGGATTGAAAAGGTCCCTGGTTTGCAGTTGCTGAGGGGGTTGGATGAGAAGAAGCGCTTACAACATTTTTTGACACCACACTTTGATCAATTGGACGGATTTAATATTACAGAAATATTTCATTTTTCAATGCGGATGGGAGAGAGAGAGAGGAAAAAAAAATCTAATCATCCATCCAGCAGGCCTCTGTATTTGTCATAATTCACTGGAAAGAAAAGAAAAAACCACAATCCCCCAAACCTCTGATTTAAAATCCAACTTAACTCGAGGTAATTTCCATCATTAGTTCAAACTGTGCGATCTTCACTCTCTCCTTATTTTTCAAGCCATTGTTCTGGTTTTTTCCAAGGTATTATTTAACCAAAGCAGCATCTACTTGTGTTTTCTCTCTGCATTCATTTTTAAGGAGGTAATGAATGGTGTGGGGGAAACAGCACAACGGGTTCATGCCAGGGAAGGTGGATGGGGCAGAATCCCACACACGGAATCAAATCTGTTTTCACAAACACCAAAAGAAGAAAAGAAGCCACCTGGAGAACATCAGGAAGAGGCTCCCACCTGCCACCTCTGCAAGGTGACACTGAGAAGGCACCTTCCCAATAACACCATTAAGGAATTAATGGGAGGCTCCTCAATTCTTTGGGAGGTGAACCGCGTCGGGGACACTCGAACAAAGTCGTCGCTAATGAACTTGGCGCGTTCATCGGGCAGGAGCTGTCCCAGAGCCTGGCTGAGCTACACAACATTTATAGCACAAGTCACCTTCTCCTTTGAAGGGGAATCAGTCCAAAAGCCACCCTTCAGTATCCAAATCCTGTCCCAGGAAATCTTCTTGAGGATGACAGACCTGTGATGGGAAGGAGCAACAGAGTAGGTCCTGCCTAGACTAGACTGGGTCCTGCCTAGACTAGAGGTCTGTGACCTCTTCCAAATGAAACCTCTTCCAAAGTCATCACCCCACCCTTGATTTCTTTCTTCCCATCTCTCTCTACCTCTTATTTCCTTGGATGTGTAAAACAGATGATGATGGGGGAAGAGCAGCATTATCACACCTTGAAACAGGGCAAGCTCTGGAAGACAGGAACGACCAAGGATTGTCCAGGACACTCAGCAAGTTTATCTGGTTTCCAGGCCCTCTTGAAGAAAAAAATCTCCCAAAAACCTGTGGAAATAAACCCAGCCAAAGTATGCTGGAGAAATGAGGTCAACGGGAGAAACACCCAATTAGCGGTGTTTTGTGGCTGGATGTGGTGTGCCAGCTGGGATTCAGGGAGTTGCTGCGCCTCAGGAAAAAGAAGAGAAGCTTAAAATAATAACATCTAGTGCTCAGAGAGCATTTTGCATCTTCCCAGTGTGACATGAACTTTAATTAGTTTGTGAGTCGAGACGCTGCTGGGTGAGCGAGAGATACCGGTGCAACATGACCAGTGCCGGGAGCTCGTGTGGAGCTGTGGGGGCTGCGTCCAGTTTGGGGAGAGGGACAACTCCAATGCTTCCAGGTGGCACAGGGAGGAGGAAAACTCCTGGCAGAGGGACGGAGCTGTTTGAGCTTCGAAAGGGGCACTGGTGAATTCAGCTCCGTGGCTGAATGCCAAGACAGCTCTGCTTACATGGAGGGGAGGTCACGGTTAAAGAAGTAACCCCCAAGTGCTCTGGGCGTGAGCAGCAGCGCCTGAAATGAGAACTGCAGGGTGAGCATGGAAAGTCTCCCACTTCCATCCTACAGAGGCTTGGGATGCTGCTGGAGGCACACAGTGGGAAATGCGGGAGCTCGATGGAGACAGGCAGTCGGGATTGGACTTCAGTCTTTCTCCAGAAGATGTGTGGTCTGAAGGAGATTTCTGATATCAGAGACAGGGGGCAAAGGGAGAATTGCTCATTTTCCCATTGGAAAAATTCCCCTCACAGAGCTGATCCATGCCAGGAAATGTTGTTCCTGATGTGGTTCCTGACCAGCTGAAATGGTAGCCAAGAGAAATTAGATGGCTGGGAGGTTGATGAGGTCTCTCCTCATTAGCAACCCAATAACGTGGGCAAAGACTTGTTTGTTCCCTCCATCTGTGCCACCACTGCATTTGTCCTGCTCGTGGCGGGTGCTCAGGAGTGTGTGAGGGCTCACACTGATCCGAGATGACAAGAGATCTCCCGGAGCCTGCCAAGCCACGGCTTGTGCTTTTAGTACTGATGGCCCGGGGTCAACGCCACGCTGATTTTGGCCAGAGGTGCAGCTCTCTGGAGCTCCCTTCAGTGCAAAATCCAATTAGCAAACAAGTGAACAAACCCCTTCGTGCCGGCCAAGCCACCAGCGGGGTGGGATTGGGAGCTGGAACATCCCACGGGGAATGAACAGCTCCCACAGAACAGGCATGAAGGGCTTGGCATGGAGGCTGAGGGACAGACTGATCCAATGCAACCCCAAATTCAACCCTGCAATAACAGAGATGGTGGTGGTCTCTATTCAGGTCAAGGGATGAGTGAATGAGAATATATTTATCCCCTCCTGCTCGTGCCCCCAACATTCCCTGAAAGAGCAGGGAGCAGGCTGGGAGGTGAGCACCCCCAGAGTGGCTGAAGTGATAAAGTGGGAGAAAGCTCCTGAAAACACCCTTCAGTGACTAAGAAATCAGTTTGGTTTTCACCAAGCATCCCATAGGCTGAAAGTGGAATTGCCATTCAGTGAAGAGTCAATGTCTGGCTTTACCCTGAAATACTGAAACAATGGTGTAAAAATGAAACAAAAAATGGATTGCTTGGTGCAGGGGCTTCCGATCAGTGGGACATGGAAAGCAAGAGAAGAGAGAAAGGCACAAGTGCTGTTCAGCTGTCACAGCTCCCGGGTCCTCGACTCTGCTCAGCTTTTGCCCTCGTCTGCTAATTTGCTTATTCCCCCAGTAACAACCTGGTTTTCCTTTACTGGAGACAGCTTTAGCCTGGGGAAGCTATGGAAAGCAATAAAAAAAATAAACTGTTTCTGGGTCACCACCAGTTCCAGTCCCCAGGGGTTGTTTAAACAACGATTTCTCCTTCGCCTCTGTCAGAGCCGAGACTCGGTCCCCAAAGGTTATTCCATCAATAACTCCTAAACCACCTTGAGGGCAGCAGGCTCATCCCCAACAGGCTTTGAAGGCAGGGTCTCCCAGATCACAGGTTTTAGGTGCCCTGATGTATTTAACACAAAGAGATGATGCTCCTGAGGTCAGGGAGAGGTGTCACAGTCCAGGCGGGGCTGTGTGTGAGACACCGGCCCCCACAGCCACCCAGGAGCAGCTCAGCCACCTCTGAGGGCTGGGCTGTCCACAGGAGCCTCTCCTTGGCTTGGTCTCACTCAGGACAAACACTCAGCGTTCCTGAAGGCTTTTCCCTCAGTGGCCATTAACCTCCGTGGCACACAGCTCGCTCTGGAGCAGAGCAGACACCCCAGTGACACCCCAAATTCACCCCAAGGGCCAGAGGGACAGTCTGTACTGCAGCTGGGATGGGAAGAAAGGCACTGTGGGCTGCTCAGGCCATGGGATCTGGCAGCAGTATCCTCACCTGAACTGCCTTTCCCCAGGTACACCAGGCACCTCCTGGAGCAGAGAAGCACTTCCCTGGGGAACCCAGCCCATAGCAGAGGTTTTCTGTAGGGATTTACAGACAACAGCAACCTCCCCTTGCTCTGAGTGCAGCCAGCAACTCTGCGGCCTTGAGAAACTCATCCTGCAGCTTGTGACTAAATTTCCCATCTACGGACCCCCAAACAGAGCCCCCTCAAGAGAATACCCTGGAGCCAGGCTGGGAGAGCTGGGGGTGTTCACCTGGAGAAGAGAAGGCTCCAGGGAGAGCTCAGAGCCCCTTCCAGGGCCTAAAGGGGCTCCAGCAGAGCTGGAGAGGGACTGGGGACAAGGGCTGGAGGGACAGGACACAGGGAATGGCTTCCCACTGCCAGAGGGCAGGGATGGATGGGATCTTGGGAAGGAATTGTTCCCCGGGAGGGTGGGGAGGCCCTGGCACGGGGAGGCCCTGGCACAGGGTGCCCAGAGCAGCTGTGGCTGCCCCATTCCTGGCAGTGTCCAAGGCCAGGCTGGATGGGGCTTGGAGCACCCTTGTGGAAGGGGTTCCTGCCCATGGCAGGGGGTGAAACTGGATGAGTTTTAAGGCCCCTTCCCCCAGAAACCATTCCATGCTCAGCTCTCCCGAAATCCCTGCTCTGTCCGTGGTGGCCTGGAGGGCTCCAGCTGCTCGCTGTGGGCTGCTTGCAGGTGCCACTCGGGCACACGGGGAAAACAAAGCTGCCCAAAGCAGAGTCAGGCTCAGGCAATCTCTCTTTCTGACACGGTGGCTGTGCTGAGAAACAAAAGGCTGCAGCAGAGAAGAATGAAATAATAAAAGCAGGGTTGTCACAGAGCACACAGTGCCCTGAGAAACTTTCTGGAGAGAGGCACCTGAGCGGATTACGGGATGAGGCTTGGCTGCAGGAGAGCATCTGCCTGCAGCCGTTCGCACTTTTTCAGCTCCAGCACCTGTCTGCTGCGGCTGAGCAGGCGCTGGGCACAGCTGCTCCCAGCCTGAGCTCTGTGCAACACGGACCCCTCACAGAAACCACCTCCCAGGGCCTGACCCTGCAAACATGGCCCGTGGGACTGCAGGTCCTGGCAGCACCACCCCAGAGAAAAGGCTTCCAAGGAGAGGAGGCCAAGCCAGAAGAGGCAGGCACGGCCTGGCTGTTCCATGCTGCCCATTTCTCTCTCTGCTCATGCTCAGGGGGGAATGTGCTCACCCCCCAGGTGGGTTTTGGGAGATGGAGAGGTTTTGGGGAAGGGAATGTGGATTGCAAGGTGAATCACCAAGATGAGAAGAGCAAAATCTGTGCTGGGGGGGATTTGGTTTCTGCGTGAGGAGAGAAAGCACTGAGACACAACGGAGCATCCAGTGCTGGGGGGTTCTCCATACCCAATTAAACCTGGGCTAAGTCAGCTGGGGGGGCCTTCCCTGATTACTTCGATTGTGTCCAAAGAGCCACTTCAGCTCTAGCGGGGTTTCCACCCCAAAACCGCTGACAGCACACCATCAGCACCAGGAGCTTCAAGGTTAAGAATTCCTGGCTGTCAGGGAAGCATCAAGGAGGGAAACACTGTCATATAATAGTAATAATAATAATAATAATAATAATAATAATAATAATAATAATAATAATAATAATAATAATAATAATAATAATAATAATAATAATAATAATAATAATAATAATAATAATAATAATAATAATAATAATAATAATAGGAGGAGGAGGAGTAGTTTAAAAAGGAAAAACGATGAAAATCCCAACACTTGAAACCTTCAAAGCCCAGTCAGACGTTCCAGTGCTCCCAGCCACGGGGATGAGCTGGCCAAGGGGATAAGGGAGGGTCCTCTCTAACGCCAAGCCCTGGCCCTGTAACTGCAGCTTTATCCTCATCACACACACCCAGCCATCCATGAGCTCTCCAGGGCACAGACTTGCCTCCCATCATGCCTAAAACTGGTTGGGGAACGGTCACGGCTCGAAAGACAAAAGCTTGGAGCATCAGGCTCCTGGCTGGGAACAGCACCACGAGGGCATCGAAATCCAACACTCCCTGGAGTGCTGTGGGGCTACTCTGGAACAAATCCTTGCAGGAACTGAAAAATAATGAGAAAAAGCCCACAATGGACGCATTTCTAAGGGGAAAAAATAATGTTTTGAGCAACCTTCCTTTGCTGATGGCAGATTGCTCAATGAAATGGTTTTGGACCAGCCCAAAAGACATGTCTGATAAGAAATATCACACGGGGAGCCTTGTCCCGGGAGACTGTAAGCAAATAAATCCCCAGGAGCCAGGGAGACAACAAGGCTATCGCTGACCCAGCCCCCAGCCTTCCCCACCACCAGGGATGCTGCATTTGTCATTTCTCTCCTGTGCATTCCGTAGGAGCCTCAGCTCCATTCTCTCCAGATGATATTTATATTTTTCTAATCTACTGGCTGTGATGGATGGGAAAGAGATTTCTCCCTGCAAAACCATTTACAATGGAAAAAAGCCACGAGCACAATACAGAACTTGTGTGCCTGTGTGTGTGGTGCTTTAGACAAATAAACACTGCTCCTTTTTCTAAAACATCTCAACATCTTGTACAGGAAATATTAGATCTCAGTTGACTGGAAAATGAAACCAGCTTTATGTTCCCTTCCAAAGCCTCCTGTGATATTACCAATATTTTTTTCCCCTGTCGAGAATAATGGCTTTTCTACAGGCCAGCAGATAGGAAAGTGCTCACAGAGATTTCCAGATGCAAAGACTTCCCTGAATTACCTTGTCTTAATGTACTTGAGAGTTTGGAGCAAGTTCCTTGATGACTCTGGATAATCAGAGCCTGTGAAGAAAAGGCGTGTTAAATCAATCACTCACGGCAAAAGCGGGATAAGATGATGATAAAGGAATCCCAGAGTGGGAGTCCACACAGGTCTCGGGAAGCTGTTTTAGGGCTGGTACAACATCAGTAATCCCACTCCATGTGGGGCACACTAAAGGCAGAACGATCCAGGTTTGGGGTTTGGGTTCTTTTTAGGAAGTTCCCCCCTGCTGAGGAAGGATGAAAGGGAATGGACCCCCTCAAGTGCCACACAACCCCCTCAATTCTGCCCATGGTGGAGCTGGATCTGGTTGGGAAGTGCAGAAATTTCCCCAACTTGCCCTGATAGAAGAAAATTACTTCTTGCTGAGAACCCGAGAATCAGAGAATGGCCTGGGTTAGAAGGGACCCTAAAGTTCTTCTCATTCCACCCCCTGCCATGGCAGGGACACCTTCCACTGTCCCAGGGTGCTCCAAGCCCCATCCAGCCTGGCCTTGGACACTGCCAGGGATCCAGGGGCAGCCACAGCTGCTCTGGGCACCCTGTGCCAGGGCCTGCCCACTCTCCCAGGGAACAATTCCTTCCCAATATCCCATCCATCCCTGCCCTCTGGCACTGGGAAGCCATTCCCTGTGTCCTGGCCCTCCATCCCTTGTCCCCAGTCCCTCTCCAGCTCTCTTTCAGGTTCCTTTCAGGTCCTGGAAGGCCACAATTAGGCCTCCCTGGAGCCTTCTCTTCTCCAGGCTGAACAATCCCAGATTTCCCAGCTTTTCCTTGCAGCAGAGGTGCTTCATCCCTGTAATCATTTCTCCGTCCTCTGGACTCTCTCCAGCAGCTCCATGTCCATCCTGTGCTGTGACCCCCGAGCTGGAGGCAGCTCTGCAGGTGGGGTCTCACCTGAGCAGGGCAGAGGGGCAGAATCAGCTCCCTCAACTTCCTGCCCACGGTGCTTTTGAATCCCAAAGAGTGTCCAAACCAATCCCAAACCAGGAGAATAAGCCAGAAAAGCAGCCCAGACTTTTTTCCTGCCTGCAACATAAATCCTGGTGGATGAAACCCCAATCCCAAACAAAAAGCCATTATTTTTTCTTCTGTAAATAGAGACCAGGCAAGAACTCGGGAGTCCCACAAACCCAAAACATTCTCAAAGCAAACACATTCTTTTTTTTCACACCACCTTTTGATGAAAATCTAATTTTCAGCCACAGTGAGGTTTCAGTGGAAATGCTGGAATAACCCCACAGAGAAACCCCTGCACAAGGAGATGTCTCTGTTCCCTTTAGGATGGGAATTGCGAAACAAAGGGCATGAAAAAATCCTACGTTGTCACTACTTATCATTCCCAGTTAACAATATAAGATATATGATAGGAGCAAAACAATTTGGTGGCAGAACATCATAAATGAAGTCTGTTTTCCCTGGAAACTGCATAACCATTTGAATTAATTTAATTTGAAATATCAAATTAAATTAAACTGTAGAATAATCCCCAAGGGGAAGCATATTTCATTTGCAATGTCTTCTGATAGAGTATTCTCTGCCAAAAGTTTTGCTATGCATCTGGCTTTGGATCTAAATTTATTACATTAGCTCTGGGAAGACTTTTAATAGAAAGTGAGATTAAAGGGGAAGAAAAAAAAAAAGGAACTTCTGATGGGGAAAAAAAACACCCCAAAGTCGATAAAGAGCAAAAGAAGTGCTGAACACGGACGGATCTGGGCTGCTGCAGCTCACCTGGCTCTGCCCGTGCCGGTTCCAAGCTCCAATCCAACGGGAACGAGACGTGTCATTAAGCAACCGGAGTGCAGAAATGTGTGTATCCATATGCACAAATGGGATGTCTTCAAAACTCCCTGACAGCCCCCGACATCTCCCTGCTCTCGCCAGCCAGCGTAATAGCAGCCCACGGGGGGATCAAAGAAGGTCAGGAGACGAGGAGTGGAGGAAGATTACGTGCTTTTAAAGCAGCTCTAAAGCACGGAGACAGGAAGGGAAGGGCTCTCCTGGTCAGGTGGAGCCAGGCTGGGATTTTCATTTCCAAAGGAGAGTAAAGGGGAAGGGGGGGAAAAAAAAAAAGCAAAAATCAAACCTCACCAGAACAACACCGTCTTATTAGTAATAGCTACCTTGCTTTTCAAATAATCTCCGAGATAAATACAATCTAGGACAGATCTCAGAGACGCTTTGGTTCAACAGGTTGGGAGGAGGGAGGTGGTGACCCCATCAGTTTTCAAAATATAGGTCACACACAAAAGCAGCACTTACAAAATGAACGCTCTTGCTTTTCACGGCAAGAAATTGAAGAAAATTGCAGCCAGCAGACGCCTGTAGGTTGATGCAGTGGGAATAATCTATTTCTTTCTTTCTTTTTCTATTTTTTTTATAGTTTCCCCTGCGAGCAAATACAGAGCAGCAGATGTTGGCATGGAAGAAGGGATTTGCTCTAAACAAACAACCCACTCCCTCCACAAAAAGCTTGGTACCAGACCAAAATCAAGCACAACCCCCTCACCCCACCCCCTTCCCTCACCTGCCCCCTGCAACACAAACGCTCAGAGGCCTCTCAATCAAAACAAAAAGCTTTCGGACTCGAACCACCAGCACTTCAGTAACCTCCCAGTTTGTTTTAAATCTTGATTGGGAGAATTATCCTGACAAGAAAATTAGCGGAAAGTCAATAAACCTGTAGCCCGGAGACAGAGCAGGAGGAACGGGTGGAACTCATTTGCTCACGCACGCGGAGGTGCCGGCGACGCGGGGCTGCCTGGGCTGGCAAAGTTCATTACGATTTTGCCCGCGAAGCCGTGAAGTGCAGGTAATCATACTTAAAGAGATAAGAAACACAAGGAGCGCGGGCCTGAGCTGCGACACAGAAATTCTCATTTAGAGCAGTCACGGGTGGAAAATCAATACCCACTTCTGGATGCAGAAGGAATGTCAGACTTGACAAAGCTTCTTTGGATTTTTCTAACCCCCCTCCCTCCCCTCCCCTGCTCTGCTACTACTTCAAAACCAAAAAACACAAGGAGATTTGCATGCTGGCTGCATCCAAGGCTCCCCCCAACTTGGCTCACAATTCCTTAAGATTTTCTCTGGCAACAACCACATTCCATCTATCCTTGTCAGAGTGCATCTTCCTCCCCGGTCCAAGCAAATTGTCTTCATGCCACTTACTCGGATCCTCCTGCCTCCCTTCTGCACTCACATCGGCGCATCCTGCTCCAGTGCCAGAGGGGAGTTTGTGTTTACATGGGAATTGAGGAAGTCTGCTCCAAAAATGCATTTTGGGAACAGGACAGATTATTCTGCAGCTTTTTAAAATTCATTTATAAGGTGACAGGGAGGAAAATTGTGCATTTTTTCCCTCTGCCTTCTATAAAATAATGATTACTGGCAGCAAATGGTTCAACAGGCCCTGATGTTCATGAACTTCCCCTGCTCAAGCCTCGTTATTTATGAGCTGATTCTTTCTGTAGCATTCCTGGAGAAATGGGGGATGCAAACACATTTCAGCCTTGGGGTTGCTGGGATGATTCACTGTGGTATCACTGAGGGCCCCCACGCTCCCTCCTGCCTGGGATCCATCGGGGTCAGGGGGATCAAACACATGCACTTCGTTAGGAGAAGGAGCTGCGGCAGCTGAGAGCAGCTCACATTCAGTTTGGGGCCCAAAATCCCAGAAAACACCTCTGACCCCCACAACTCCCACTGCTTGGGCTAAGATAGGACAGGGAATCATGTCCTTGCAGCCCTGTAAATTGGGCAGAGCTCCTTCTGCTCCCTACATGGGCGATTTTTACATCCCCAAGGATCCTCCAAGGTGTGCTCACGGCCTCGGTGACAGGAGCTGAACAGTGGGGACTGATGATCCCACCTGCTCTCGGCAGGAAGGTGACACGTGCAGCTTCCTTCTCCTCAGAGCTTGTCCTGATCCTGCAAGCGGGGGAGAGGAAAACGGAGTTTCCATCGCATCCCTACCTAAAAAAGAAGTATCCCCCTTCAGCCTTGCCCCATTAGAACATGGAACAACCAGGAGCAAGGCCTTGGTACACGCCAAGAGCTGGATGTGGGTGGGCTGACTTGGGCTCACCTCATCCAATTCTCAAAGCTGCGAAGGGAGAGTTTGATCCAAGCATCCCCGTCAAGAAAGAAGAAATCACCAGGCAGCTCCTGGACTGAGCCCTGGGAGCTGTGACAGTCTTGGATTGAACCGGGTGAGCAGGGGGATCTCATCAGGAGCTGCAGGGACAGGACAAGGGGGAATGGCTTCAAACTGAAAGAGAGAGATTTAGATGGGATCTTGGGAAGGAACTGTTCCCTGTGAGGGTGGGGAGGCCCTGGCACAGGGTGCCCAGAGCAGCTGTGGCTGCCCCTGGATCCCTGGCAGTGTCCAAGGCCAGGCTGGATGGGGCTTGGAGCACCCTGGGACAGTGGAAGGTGTCCCTGCCCATGACAGGCATGGGACTGGAGGAGCTTTAAGGTCCCTTCCCACCCAAACCATTCCATGATTCCATGACCTACATTTGGAGGAAGACTCTCGTGTTTGTACATCCCACACCGCACACGCCATTCCCGGCTCCCGGAGCCCCACGCCTCCCCGAGCACCGGCAATCAAGCAGAAAAGTTCTGGGGCAAGCTGTGAAATCTCCGAAATGAAAATCAATTCCATCTCCACTTCACAGGGCCTAATGTGGCATTTACAACATAAACAATCGCTTCTGTTAGGGAGGGAAATTAAAAAGCTGTGCTACATAAAAGGGAACAATGTTTAAAGTTCTGCTGGAAATGAGCAGTCGGGTTGGCGTTAATTACAAAGGGGTGCCGGGCACGGAGCCCCCGCGGCACCGAGGGAGCCACAGCAGCCACAGCCTCACTGCCTCAGGGACGGAGCAGGGGGCCTCAAAAACGAGCACCAAAGCTGGTGGGGGTGCTTTGAGGGAGGCAGAGGATGGAGCTGAGGACAGCCAGGTTGCAGGAAGAGCTCTCATCTCAAACAATCCCCACCAAGCTCCTCCTTTCCAGCTGGAGAGGAGCTTCCCGGAGCCAGAGAGGAGCCCAAGCCAGAGCTCCGAGGTAATTTTACATCCCCATCTCTCAGCAGGGTCAAACAGCCCCAGGATGCAGAGTCCTGGCATTAATTACCGCGCTGTCCTTTAATTTCAGCTTGGCAGTGGGGCTTGTGAGCTAGCCCTGGCTGGACTGATCCTGCTTTGGGAATGAATTTCAGCTGGGAAACGTGAGAGTGTTTGAACTGGGACAAGGGTGAAGTGCTGGAAGAGCATCTTGAGAGCATTGTCAGGTGATGCCAGCAAAGAATTGAATCAGCTGTAGCCCAAACTCTGGTACCTCTGCAAACTCAGCCCTGAGATGGGGATGCCTGTGAGAGGAGAAGGCTGGATGTGCCATGGAATCATGGAATGGCTTGGGTTGGAAGGGACCTTAAAGCTCCTCCAGTCCCACCCCTGCCACGGGCAGGGACGCCTCCCACTGTCCCAGGCTGCTCCGAGCCCCGTCCAACCTGGCCTTGGGCACTGCCAGGGATTGAGGGGCAGCCACAGCTGCTCTGGGCACCCTGTGCCAGGGCCTGCCCAGCCTCACAGGGAGGAATTTCTTCCTGACATCCAACCTAACCTTGTCCCTGCCAGTGGGAAACCCTTCCCCTTGTCCCACCTGGATAAAGAGTCCCTCTTGGGGCACCCTGGGACTGTGCCTGGGGAATCTCACAACCATCTCCTGGGCATGGGATGCTTCCCAGCTCCAGCTGGAAATAGATTCAGGGTATCTCCCCCTGCCACGAACCCTTGGCTTATCCTTTGCCCACAGCCCAGCAGGAGCTGTAGGAGGCTCAGAGGATCCCTGCACTCTGCTCAGCTCCAACACAGCAGCAGCACCGCCCATGGAACGGACTGGGATGAGGGTCCAGGTGGCAGCAGGGACAGGAAAATGTTTTCATGCACTCGAATTCTGACAGTGTGCCCCAGCCAAGTTATCTTCAGTTACCCTTATCAGAGCCCTCAGGAATTCGTCAAGGCTACTGAAATGCAAGCAGTGCTAAACTGGGAGGGAAGACATTGGAAAATGGAATAACAAGACAGCAAGAAAGTAGATAAAGAAGGACTGTACCATCCTGGACTGGGACCAATCAAGTTCTCTGAAAGGTGCACGCAGAACGCGTGGACAAGATAGAAGGAGCAGTTAGGTAGTGCGTGATCGCGTGAACAGCTCTGCAAAAATGCATAAGTGTGGTGTAATGTAAACAATAAATGGCTCCTGCGAAATCATACTGATTCGGTGTACAGAGGTCCTGAACTCCGCAGGAAAACACCCCAAAAAGGTGTGAGCCACCGGGGCTGTTTCATCTGCACAAGAGACGACTGAGGAGAGCCACAGGAATAATCTCCCAACACAGGAACACCCAGTGGCGGGAGGGAGGAAAGCTCCTCTCCATGTCCACAGAAGATTGGATAAAAAATAATAAGCTTAAATTGCGGCAAGAAAAAGTTAAGAAAGACATTAGAAACAGCTTCCTGAAAAAAGAAATAAAATAAAAATATAGCTGTGCACAGTCTCAGTTGCTGCAGGTTCTTAAGCACCGCTTAGACAAACCTAGTCCAGGAGTGGCAGAAGCATAAAAATCCTGTCAGACGGGCTTGGTGATGCACTTGCTGCTCACTCAAACCATCCCCATGCACAGCCGTGGAAAACTCGGCATAAAAGGGCATCCACTGGCACAGACAGCAAACAACCAGCGCAGGCTCGCCAGCTCCCGTTCCTCACCTGTGTCGGGTGTTCCTGGGCAAAGCTCCTCTGCCCGGATTAAGTTTAATCTGAACATGGCAGAGACATGAGTGCTTTCCCCCAGCCTTTCCTCAGCCCTCTACACGCACTGAAATCTCCCATTGCAAGAGATCCCATTTTCCCTGGTTCAGAAAAAGAGATTTTGCAGGAGAAAGATCTTTCCCTGGCAGAAATGGCACAAAAACCCCAACAAACAAAACCACGAGGTCTTAATTCTCCTGCGAGCGGGGAGTAGCTTCGGGGAAGGACTGGCTCCCAGATCATTCCATGGGATGCCCTGATTTACCTTGATCAGAACGATTTAGCAGACATTTCTTTCCAAAGAGCACTAATCACTTTTTTCCTCCTTCCTGTGCATAAAATAAGATTGAAACACACTGCACAAATTGCTTACCACAGTCCCAAAAATGCTAATCAGCTGCAAACATCTAAATCATGGCTCGAGCCCCAGCCTGGTAAGGTAAGAAAACAGTGTCAGTGCACAGAGAACTATTATTTACTGGTGTCAGAAATAACTCTGGCATTTCCATAACTGTGAGCCTGCATGACAACTTCCTCCGGGAAACTGCTTCAGCTGCAGAAAAATCCATGACTTGAATGAATTGGGTAATTTTTTTATAAGGAGCAAGGAAATATGAACTGGGATGCAAGAGCTTAACCTTCCAAGGGCTCCGTCAGCTGGAGATCTGGGGAGAAATGTGCCCTTTAATAAACAAACCAAGGAACTTCTCAGTGCTCTGCCTGGAGGTGCAAATTCCTGCTGTATTTTTAAATCCAAATGTGGATGGCAGCACCGGATGACGGAGCTGATCAGGGCTGTTGTGGCTTTTAGGACAGCAGTGGTTCACTGGAAGGACCAACCGCGGAAGCCTTGGGTGCCAATGGTTTCTCCCCCTCCCTGCTCCACGAGCTGCCCTCCAGCTCTCCTCCTAAGGCATCCTGCTCTCCTCCGGGACTTCAGCTGAGCCAGGATGGAAAATTACTCCTGATGAACGCCAAGCCAAAGATCTGCCCGGCGGGTGGGTGCCTCTCTCCCAGGAGGGCCCAGGTGCTCTGTCACCATCCCACTCCAGGCTCCAGCAGACCTTGGGAGCACTTCCCTTTGAAAGGCACCGCACCCGGAGGTGTCATCCTACCCCACACCTCTCCTGTGAGACACATCCATGTCCCACGGGCAGATTCCTGCACGAAGAGCCCACCTAAGCATCCCTCCTGCTGGTTAAAGCAGCATCAGCCAGCCTCAGCAGCAGTAGGTGCATCTGCACATCCCCGGCTCCAGCAGAGCCTTATCACCACTGCCAGCTGTTCCCCCTGCCAACCTCAGCTTCTCCTATCTTTTGGGGAGCACTCACAGTTAACAGGGCATGTCAGGACTACTTTCCCTGATTTTATGACCCTCTGGGCTGGCAGCTCAAGTTAATGCTTAGATTTATATTTTCCTGAGATAGAAAGGGGGAAAAAATCCCGTCTTGATTTGCATTCCCTAGGGGAACACTGGCCAAGTTCATACAGATTTATGAGGGTGGGGGTAGATATTGACTGAGTCTCTCCAAGGGCCCGGGTGGAGGAAGGGACACAGAGGACTCTTATCTTGCTCCCACTGTTACAAAGCCTGGGTCGACTCCACTGAAGCTGACTGAGGATTTACACCACTACAACCGAGATTAAAATCTGGCCCTGACTCCAGTCAAATCAAGTGAGCTACTGAGGATTAGGGCACTGCTAATAACTAATTCTCACTGCAGCCACCGAACAGATAAATCGAGTAATGAAAGCGGAGTGGATGGGGAAATGCTCCTGGGCTGTCTCCAGATCAGGGAAAGGCGGGAGTGCTGCACATCCACAGCAAAGGGAACAGAGGGAAATGATCAGCTCCGGCCACGGGAACCAGCTCCTTTCGCAGGGAGGAGGAGCAGGGCTTTTTGAGGAGGATGCACAGGGAGGGACCCAGGTCTCCCTTTCCTCCCAGCAGACAAAGCAACAAAGCCTTAGCAGGAGCTGGAATGAAAGGCTTTCTACACAAAGGTAAGGTAAGGGTGAGCCAAACCCTGCTTTTCTCTCTCAGAAACGAACCCCCCTGAACCTGCAGCCGAGCTTTCCTCGCAGTTACGCTGCTGGAGCTCGCAGGAGACAGCAAGGCCACTGCTCGCCCGCCTCACATCATCCGCAGCCCTGGAGGAAGGGGTGACTTTTCCCAGGCATTTCCCCAGCCTCAGAGGGTCCCAGCCTGGCGGAGAGATGCTGGGGAGGCCGAGAGCACGAGCACTGCTGCCCACTGTGGTGGCACCACGCCACAGGCTCGCCTTGCCCAGCCTCCCATCGCGGCACCCCTGGCTGCAGCCGTCCCTGCATCCCCCATCTCCCTGCGAGGCCCCTTCTGCCTCTACCCTTTCCCAGGGAACAGCCGAGGTAAGGCTGTGCATATGCTCACTGATATTTCAAATCCCCCAATTAACGGGGAAGACAATTCATGCATTTAAGCATTAAAAAGGTACTTAAGTCAGAATAAATTCCGCTTCATTGTTTTCCAAGATTCACCTCCCGTTCCCAGAGCTGAAGGAAATTCAAGAGGCAAACACAACCTGCTCCTCGGTCTGTCTCTCCTGGCCACCAGATCCACCATCACCCTGCGTTCGCCCACTAATGAATTGCTTTGTAAAACTGGGTAATATTATTCAGTTCAGTGTATTCCGAGCTGAGGGTGCAGCCAGGGAAGGTTATTTTAAGCTAATTGTCTGGGAATGTCCCTCCACAGATCAAGCATCCGCATCCCTCCGTGTGGATTATGTGTGATACTACAGAGGGGAGAGTTAAAAGCATCAGGAAGGAAGAAACGATCCTGTGTGCATCACCTTGAAACAAAACAAACTCTTATTTCAAAGGCTAGCTGCTTTAATCTTCCTTATAATAGGTTTCCATGTTCCTACAGTTTAACAGGTTTGTGGCTTCTGCATTTAGCACTGGAATAAACAATGCTCCAGTAATTGCCAGGTCACTGGTATTTACTTCTGTCTTTTTAAAAACCCTCCCTGCACAGCTGCCTTGAGTGGGATAGACTGTAATTTTCTTTACTGTCTCCCACTAATGAAGGCAAGAGGGCAGGAGGACCAAGTCAGATGGTGGAAAACGAAGCCAAACAGCCTGGTTGACTTTCAACACGGTATTAAAATAAACTCCCACCTGTAACAGATTAATTGGCCTGGTGTTTGGCAGCCTGACGGGAAATAAAGACCACTGCACGAAACCCAGTGCATCATTGTTTTTAATTATAGCTGTTTTTCTCAGCTGGCCTGGTGTAAGGATTATTTTCCCACATGAATGTTTCCTGTGCAATTCAGGATGAGCGCACAACGGGGATGGGGCCAGCGCAAAGCATGGGGAGGGGACAGCAGCAAAGCAGGCGTGCTCCAGCAAGCTCCCAGAGCTGGCATTTATTGTTTCCTTCAGTGGAATGGGTCTCTGGGCTCCACACACCACCTCCCAAAAAACCACCGGGCATTTGTATCTCCTTGCTGCTCTCATGGTGCAAAAGCCAGAGCCAGAAGCAGGGACAGCTCCTCGCTCTGCGGGGACATGGGCTGGGCTGGGACTGAGGATGAGGCTGGCACAGGTGAGACACCACATCTCTGACCCAGCAGAGCTGTGTTTGATGAGCCTACAGGCCCTTCACAGTGCAGCCCCTTCCCAGCTCTTGGGAAACCAGTTCATTTTCCCAACAGAATAAAGCAAAAACTGTATCCCTGTGTCCCCTCATCCTCCCAAATTCTACCCTGGAATCAGGTCAACACATTCCCTGGCTGCTCCTTTTAAAGTCCTCATATTCCTTCAATCTGAATGGAATTCCTTGCCATTTTCTGGCTGTGAGCTGGCACAAATGCTTATCCTGAAGAAAAGCCAAGCTGCATGGCACAGGTCACCCAGCAGACACGGGGAGAAGTCCCTGCTCCAGGCAGAGCATCACAAGAGTTTGCAGCTCTAAATTTAAGCTTTTTCTGTAGGTTGAGCTATTAATTACAGCTCTGGAGTGTTTCATGACAGTGCCTATTCACTGCCTGTGCTCTGCCACGAGGCGCTGGGATAGCACCGGGTAATTCACGGAGGGGAGCAGGAACGGAGGTTTACAGATAACTGGGAAATTCACTTCCATGAGAAAGTGCGGCAGAACACAATGGAGGCACTGAGGATTTCACCACATCCCCTTTTTATGCTCCAAGCTGGTGGGTCTGAAGAGCAAGAAATGCTTGGTCTAAAAACGAGCCATCAAATTTCGGCCAAAATTAGCAATATGTTCTGTCTTTGCCACACTCAAATGTTTGATGGAAAACAGACAGCTCCTGCTGAAAAGCCCATGCTAAAAAAAACCCCCCAGCTTACTTTCTGTGGGAGAGAGAAAAAAAAGAGAACACAATCTGCTATCAGCTCAGCCATTATTAAAGGGAGAAATCCTAATCCCATATGCTGCCGTTTACTCAACGATCTCCACCACATGTACACAGTGTCCTTAGAGAGGAGAGATGAGACAGGAAACCCTGGGAAGAGAAAACTGGGAAGTCCAGAGGAGGCTCCAGGATGAGCAGAGGGATGGAGCGGCTCTGCTGGGAGGAAAGGCTGTGAGAGCTGGGGGTGTTCACCTGGAGAAGAGAAGCTTTGGGGTGACTTCCACCCCAAAGAATTGTGGCCTTCCAGTGCCTGGAGGAGCTGACAAGAAAGATGGAGAGAAACTGTGGACATGGGATGGAGGGACAGGACACAGGGAATGGCTTCCCACTGCCAGAGGGCAGGGTTAGATCGGATTTTGGGAAGGAATTGTTCCCTGGGAGGGTGGAGAGGCCCTGGCACAGGGTGCCCAGAGCAGCTGTGGCTGCCCCTGGATCCCTGGAAGTGCCCAAGGCCAGGCTGGACAGGGCTCGGAGCAGCCTGGGACAGTGGAAGGTGTTCCTGCCCATGGCAGGGGGTGGGACTTGAGGAGCTTAAAGTTCCATTTTAACCCAAATCATTCCAGGACTCAATGATTCTATGACTTCTCCTCACTGTATTTCTAGGCATTTTTGCTTGGCCTTTTCTTTGTCTGCTGTACCACCAGGGTTCAAAAAGCCCACAGGAAAATACGATAAATGGGAAAATACTCCATGGCCTTTGAGCTGTGGTGCTTCTGGGGATAAGATCCCTTATGTCCTCTTCAGGTTTTAAGACATCTGAGCAGAAGCTGCGTTCTGAGAGAAGAAATTCAAACAGGTTTTAAAAGCCCCAACGCCACTGTGGGATAACTCCAGAAGAGGGAGTGCGCACGTGTGCCAGGGAGAGAAGCCTCCCACGTCGTGTTCCTTGCAGGTAATGAGGGGATGGTTCATTACAGGCAGTTTCACAGAACTTGATGTCTTAAATTTTTTACAGCAGCCATGGGCATGGCAGGATCTGGTGATTTGCCACCTGCGCTCGATTCGTTACCTGCAAAGACGGTACCTTCCTGAGAGGGAAAAAAGAGAAGGAAAAGGAAAAGCAAGAGAAGTTCCTCCAGCAGAGACACACCGTGTGGCCTCCTCTGTGAGCAGCAGGCCCGGCAGGCGCTGCTGGATGAATTAATGCTTCATTAAGGACCTTTCCCAACTCGGGTGCTCCAGCGCGGTGCTGAGCACGCTGAGCTGGAGCTCCGTTCCTGATGAGCTACAACCCAGTGCCTCGAACATTTGGGTTATTAGAGCCGGGAGAGCAACTCCAAGGTTACTGCCTCGCTCCGAACCAGCTCTGCATATTTTGTGAGTGACTGAAGACTCTGCTCCTTTTTCTCTGCTTCCCCCTCGCAGCCCATGGTCCCCGCTGAGCCCCCGAGTGGCTGCGTTTGGCGGTGACAAAAAGCTCACAGTTTAGCTCCGGTTGGTTCCGTCATGTCATAAACTTTACAGGCTGCTGGAGGGCCCTTTTTCCATGAAGAACGAGCGTGGGAGCACGGGCTGCACACAGCAACGAGGCTGAGAACACAAACTCCAGTCGAGATTTGCAAGAGATGATGGGGAATTTTGCCTTGCAACTCCCATTAATTTCCGTCGCAGCTGGGTGATGTTGAGCACATGATTTATCGCGAGTCTCGCGCTGGTTTGTGTTGCTTTTCAGAGTAAAATATCGCCCTTCCTTTAGATAAAAACAATCCCCTCTCCCGAAGTCCTAGCTCTGTCAGTGGCACATTAGGAGCATTAATAACAGTGAGTGGAGCGTTAATAAATTAGCAGGTACCTCACAAACATCAGCACAGGATCCCAGAATGGTTTGGGTTGGAAGGGACCTGAAGGACATCTCATTCACCCCTGCCATGGGCAGGGACACCTCCCACTGTCCCAGGCTGCTCCAAGTCCCATCCAGCCTGGCCTTGGACACTGCCAGGGATGGGGCAGCCACAGCTGCTCTGGGCACCCTGTGCCAGGGCCTCACCGCCCTGACAGGGAAGAATTTCTTCCCAAAATCCCATCTATCCCTCTTTCGTCTTAAAGCCATTCCCTCTCGTCCTGTCACTCCAGGCCCTTTATGTCAAAGCTAATGGGGCACTGCAGGGTTGTTCCAGTTTTTTGACTGAGTAGGGCAATGAAGACCCAAAATCAGCTTTGGGAAGCCAAACTTCAGCGCAAGCTTTGCACCCAACACAGCGAGAAGAGGAAAACACAGAGCATCAGGCCTCAGAACTACAGTTTCCATTAAATCCAGGCAAATAGGGTGTATATGGACCTGTTCCTTCCACAGGCACCTCTCAGCAGATGTAATTACATGGAATAACCAGATTTGTGGCATTAGAAGAGCCCAGCCCAATCCCAGGTTGTGCTGCCACTGAGGTGGAAGAAAGGAGGTCTTGGGGAACCTCTGAAATAATTTTGGTAATGAAGCCAAGCCTCAGGTGGAAGGTTTTCAATAGCAATCACTATCCAAGCCTGTTGGGCACTTGGAAAGGGCCCACGCATCTCACTGTCCTGCTTGCATTTATAGAACTTCTCTGCACTCAGAAGGCTCCCAAAGTGATTAGAATTGACTGGCTACAGGATTCATTTCCCTGGGCCTGAACTGCATCGATTCTGGTGTAGAGCACAGTGGCTCTTTAACAACGAGCAGTAACAAACCATGAGGATTCGAGGCAGGAGGTCAAGAACAACTCAGCCATCCAAAACCGCCCCCCCCGCCAAAAGAAAGGGATTGAGGGAAAAGCATCGTGGTTAAAATAATCTAAAATTTGAGCAGAGCCCATGGCCAGTACCTTCAAGCTTCTGGAAGTTTCCTTCAAGCCATACACAGGCAGTTGATTACTTTCTCAATTTTGGTTGAAAAAGCCCAGCATGGATGTATAAAATCTCCCATTATTTCCTGGGTACAACAGAGAATTACCAGCCTTATTTGACAGCATCTTGAGCTTTCTGATTGATTTCCCAGCTAAGCTGTTGACCAGGGATGACCCAGCGAGGATGGCAGCCCTGGCTCGTGCATCTCCCTCCCAGTCTGCCTGGAGAGTGAGTGATCTCCGTGCACCAGCAGTGACCCCGGAGGCAGAACAGTTTCTTGGCACCTTTATTAGAAAACAGTAACGATACGAGAGCGAAGACCCCTGGTTTTATTTGAGGGTGCACTAAATAATTCATTTTCCAGCAAGACTTTCAGCTGGTCTATCTGCATTGCGCTGGGAATCACAGAATCCCAGAACAGTTGGGGTTGGAAAGGATCTCTGGACATCATCCAGCCCAACCTCCCTGCTAAGGCAGAGTCACAGCAAGCAGGTGACACAGGGACACATCCAGGTGGGTTTTAAGTATCTCCAGTGACAGAGACTCCATGACCTCCCTGGGCACAGAAGACGCAGCCAAAAGGAGACACTAACCTGGATTTCTGAGTGTCAGACCCTAATTCCAGCAGCGGGGACCAACTGAAAAAGACCTTTAATACTAAAACATTTTACACTGGCCATGACTTCCAAACACCCTGGATCTCTCCATGCTTCCTACAACTCGACTGGAGCACAGTCACACCTTGGACTTCCCTTCTGGCCAGGACTGTGCATTAGATGTGCCAACCTCCTCCCAGCCGGGCTCACCTCCCTCACCTCCTGGACACGCCATTCCCAGGAATGCCTTGCAGAAAGCTTTCATGCTGCTGGAAGGACCATGGGGAGAGAGGACAAAGCCTGTGCCGAGCTTGCCATTACCACAAACCCTGCAGACCCAAAACCAGTGAGGCAGGAGGCAGAATTATACCTCCCAAAGGGCTGCACCATGAGATTTACGTGCACACGCAAACTGTGGAGCCGGATCCCTCTCCAACCTCCATGATCATCCCCCTTCCCGTCTGTACAGCTCCTTTATAAGCCTCAGCTTCACAACCACCTAAAACCCTACGATTTGAAAGGACAGTGTCTCCTCCCTGCACCCTGGATGTGCTGCTTTCCCAGATTCCTGGGAAGCTTTTTCCAGCTCCCTGGCTGTGGGCAGGCAGGGCTCTGGCTGCCCCACGCAAACGGGCGGTGAAGCGCGGTTATCGCTGGTGGTGCCGGCTGGAACGTCCCATGGCTCCCAAATGGATGAAGGGAGGGAGAGGTGGAGCTCCATGGCACAGAACTTTTCTAAAAGAGCCAAAACATCTGCTGGAAACGTTCGTGGCCAGCTAGCCCTGGAGAAGGCTGCCTAAAGGATGGATGAGTGCCTCAAGAGACCCAAAACTTCCAAAAAATCTAACGCTGTCTGGGTTAGTGGGTCTGTCCCAATGACACCGAAGGTTTCTCTTCGACAGTTCCGAGCTGCTGAGCCCTGGGGATGAAGATCCTGCTCTGAAGGTAATAAATCAGAGATGACAGAGGGAAAACTGATGGGGAGTGCACGAGGCAAAGAGCACGGGAAGTTGGCTAAGAGATCCCAGAGAGCACGTGGGAGAGAGTTCATTACTTTTCTCAAGTCAGTGCTGTTAATTACATTCAGGGCTCAAAATAAAAGTCATCTAAAAGCCTGACAGGGCTTCGTTGTATTTTGTGTTTGCTGAGTTACCTTTCCTGCATCGCTCACCTGGTGGGGAAGGTTTGCTCAGACCGCGGTGACAGCAGATAAATCACTGGCTTTGCTGCCATCTTTGAAAAATGAATTTCAGGCCCCTGCATTTCTCATCAGTGCACCTCCCTTCCCGCTGCCTCCTCGCTGGCACAGGAGGGCTGGAGGCTATTTTAAATGGGAAGCCAGGACAAATCTGTGGCTGAGCTCCTCCGGGCAGCTTCCGAGGTGAAGTCAGAGCTCCTTCCCTGGGGGTTGCTGCAATTGTGACCTGGTGGGTCCCACCAGCAGCCCTTACCTGAGCTGGGATCACTCCAAATCATGGTCTGGGTGTATTTTTGGGAGCGGATGGGCAGCCAGGTGCCCTCACCTGAGACAAACTGAGGTTGAAGAGTCGTGCCAGAGGCTGAGCGGTCACCACTGCCCAGCACCCACCGGGTACAGCACCCACCGTGGGCACCTCGGGATGCTAAGGAAAGGCTCTCGTGGGCTCCACAAAAGTGAAGTGCTGGGGGCTGTTCTGCAAGGCTCATCCAGGCCACCAGACTCAGCTTTTCCAGGAGGTGCTGGCCTCCCGCACCGAGTCAATCCAGCCGCGGTAAAAGAGCCGGATCCGCCGGCGATGCCGCAACCAGGTGTTTGAAACAAAGGCATGGGAAGAGCAAAATTAGGTCAAATCTGCTGATGAGAGATGAGTAAATAACAGTTGCTATTCCAGGGAGCTTTTGTTCTCGCTAAAAGGAGAGCAGGCAGCTTTGCAGATCTGTCTCCTCTCATTCCTGCTGAAGCAGGGGTTTAGGCATCCTCAAAGTTCCATGGGAGCATAAAAGGAGGCTGCGGGGAGGGAGGAGGGTTTAAACTGTGCACGCTCATGGAAATGTGTAGCTGAGGCTGTGAAAAGTGATTAATGGAGCCAATCAACAAACAATAGTGAGAATATTATTGAAAGACTTTCTTTGCGAGTGTCTGAGCACGATGGACTGACAATACAGAGGAGTGCGCTGCTTTATAACTGGAAATTTTTCTTTGCAAGTATAATAAGAAAGTGGCTAATAATAGGATGGAGAATATTTTCAAGGTGTGTTTTATTATCCACTTATCTGTGACGCTTGCCAAAAGAGGCCTGAATATTCCTCAGTACATTTGAGACTTTCTGGCAGGGGAGAAAGACTGATGAGTGCTATAAAATAGGGAGTTAATGAAAGCAACTACATCTAAATGCAATATCTGGGTCCCATGGCTGAGATTTCCTGTGGACTGACACCGTATCCCTCTGTGGCTCGGGCTCAGCAGCCAAGTGAAATGATGTTCTCTGCCACGGGAGTGGGGGGAAGCTGAGAGTCATTGCCAGCATTTAATGACACAAAGTAAGATCGTAGAACCGTGGAATGGGCTGGGCTGGGACCTTAAAGATCATCAAGATAATTGCCATTATCTAATTTGCTGATGAAAAGGAGTTCCACAAGCCCCTGCTTCCCAGAGGGATGCAGGCAGAGAAGCTGGCAGTCTCCAGGCAAAGTAATTCGAGGAAAAAGCCCAGGGTGCTTTCTTTCTCACACAGAGGGAAATAAGGGGCCATAAATGCTCAGTTACACATATTCCCTACCAAAGCATCCAGGATTCCTTGAAATCCCACAGCTACCAGCAGCGTCCCACAGCCATTCAAACAGCAGGGCCCCCCAGGTGTCCCCCGCTGAGGGGAAATGTTGGAGTTTGGCTCATTTCTCCTCTCATTCCCGCGACGTGATCCCAGCCAAGCTGAACGTGCAGAAGCTGGAGATGTGCTTTATGCTCTTTGTAATGCCAGCTGACAGCAGATATATATATATTTATATAAATAAAAAAACCCCCTCTATACACAAAAATCTATCTATATTTGAAGCATCTAAAAGAATTACTTCGCTGAAAAACACGGGAGATGTTGATGGCAGTAGAAGCTGTCAGAGAGGCGCAGAGATTTAGCACTGCTGGGCCTTAAGAAATGCTGTTTTTGTGGATGCTCCTTGTGCGCTGCAGCTTCCCCAGCTCAGCTCCATCACCTCCCCTCATCTGCACAGCCACCAGCCCCGGCATCTTTCACCTCATTCAAATTCCAGAGGTTCCTCTCTAACGTGCTGAGCGAAAGCTTCCCACCTCTTATCCCAAGCTTTCAATCTCATGAGAAATATTAAAAGGAAAACATGAAAATTACAGGAGAAGTAACCAAAGGATTGTAACCTGCAACAGTAATGAAAAATCCAATTGGGCTTGGAGTGGAGCTGGGCTGATGTAAAATTAAGAGGAAAATGAGGGATGTTTAGTCCTGCCTGCGGGAAGTGCTGCTGTGTGGGGCAGGAAACAGAATGCTGAATAAAACCACAGATGGAACATTTGTTGGGAAGCACAGAACCATGGAGTATCCTGAGCTGGAAGGGACCCACAGGGATCATCCAGTCCAGCTCCTGTCCCTGCACAGACACCCCAACAATCCCACCCTGGGCATCCCTGGCAGCGCTGCCCAAACGCTCCTGGAGCTCTGGCAGCCTCGGGGCCGTGCCCATTCCCTGGGGAGCCTGGGCAGTGCCCAGCACCCTCTGGGGGAAGAGCCTTTTCCCAACATCCCACCTAACCCTCCCCTAACACAGCTCCAGCTGTTCCCTCCGTTTCTGGATGCACCAGGCACTACAGAGGGAAGATGATGGGTTCAGTTATCCCTGGGAAAACAGCAGGATCTTGGAAATTGGCAGGGGTAACTGGCAGGGAAGGCAAAGGGGGTGTTGGGGTGCCAGTGCCAATAGCAGTGCCCTGCTGGCACCCGTGCCAGGCTGTGTCCTGATGGACCATCCCTGGATGCAGCCCGAACTCCTGCCGACAGCCCCATCCCAGATTAGCTGCATCACCCTTTGTGCCTCAGTTTCCCTCTCACCAAAACCGCTGCAGCATTTTGGATACCCCTCTTTTCCAACCCCAGCCCCGCCAAGTCCCATCTCTTAGCCCGAGTTAAACCAACAAATCCCGCTCCCAACCCCCGTCGCTCTCTTTGCCAGGCGTGGAAAAGTGACTTCTCTGTCAAGCTGTGCAGCTCCAGCTCCCCACCGCACCCGGCACTGCAATATTCACGGAGCCACTCAGAGACAGGCAGGGTCTATTAGTGCTAATGAAACTGGGGAGCCCAATTCCCCACGCAAATGAACTTGCGGGAAGAGGGGATTACATCTCCTCACACGCATGAGGTTGAGATCTGGCATCCGTGGGCTCTCTTTAAAAGTCTGACCTCATTCCTGCCTTGTAAACACCCTTCCAAGGATGAATAATAATAAAACCCCCTCACTTTTCTTGCAGAGTCATTATATTGCTGTATTATTTTCCTATTCATGCTGTCAATAATAAATCACATCACCCAGGATGTTCACATTTATTAGACTATTTAGAGCTCAGCGTCGCTGGCGTGGGTTTGTGTTCGTGCTGTTACCTGAGCTCAGGGTTGGTTAATAACTTCAGGTCCCCAGCACACACCTTTCATTAAACAATGCAAGAGGGGAAAATAGTCCTGAATTAGCAACGCCATCCAAACATCCCAGTGTCATGGGAGGGTCAGGAGAGCGGCTTTGGGCTTCAGGGCCAGGCTGGATGGGGCTTGGAGCACCCTGGGATAGTGGAAGGTGTCCCTGCCCATAGCAGGGGGTGGGATTGGATGAGTTTTAAGTTTCCTTCCAGCCCAAACCCTTCTGGGATTCTGCAGAGCTCCTGCGTCCATTGGTAATGGGGAAGGAAACACTTAAGGGGGGTAAGAGATGCAAAGGAACAAACACTTGCTCCCTTCTCCAACACCAAACGAATCCAAGAAAACAGCAGGGAAAGCTGAATTCCTACAAATTATTCCTCTGCTCACTTAAGTTGCCCCTTTACTCCAAGTGATGCACAGACCCACGAGAGGATTCCTCGCTTGCCAACCTGAACATGGAATTTTTAGCCCACGTCCAGGTGTGACCCCGGGCACACCGAACGAGCTGGAAGAGGCCACGCAGGGCCCTGGGAGATGAATTTCTGCCGAGTCTGCAGCCCCTGCCATGGGGCCCTTTGGGCCACGAAGAGTTTTAATGGTGACACACAAAGTGTCGCCCATCTGTGTGAGCTTGCAGAGCCTTGGATCACCAAGAGAAGCGCGTGGCCTAGGTGAGGAGCTCCGTGTGGAGCCAGAAGACCTCACCCAGGGTGTACTGGGAGAGAAACTGAGGGACAAGAAGAGGAGGAATGTACTCAGTAGATACAACACCGGTTTAACAAATCCGGGGTCTTCACTCTTGACTTCACTGCTGAAGCCAGAGAATCGCCATCCCCTGGCGCCAGTGCAGCGGGATTTTGGGATGCACCTTCTCCGCCAGCTTCCTCGAGTAAAGTGCAATTTAGCACTTCAGGTTGGTTTGTGCAGGCTCAGCCCGGGGCGGCTGCACAGCGAGGGCGGGCAGAGCTCCCAGGGCAGCAGCGAGAAAACAAACCCGGCCCTGGCTGGTGCATGTGAGCAAAAGGGAATCATATGGTTGAAGAGAAGAGTAATTGTAGTGGAAATTCAAAATCACTTCACTGAGCCCATTTCATGCTGTCCTTGTTGCTCCTGTAAATCAGCAGCGGCAATTTATTCCTAAACAACAACAATCCTGAATGGGCAAGAAAATGAAATAATTGTGTTTTGACACAAGCTTGAGACAATTCCTCCATATTTATAAACACAGGTGCCGGGTGTAAAGGCCCTGTCATGCTCGTCAGGCAGCACCAGGCAGGGCTGTGCAGCACAGCCAGGGCAGGAGGCTCCTCCTGCAAAACTTGGCCAAGGGTTTGGGATTCCCATCTGGTCTCCCAGAAACCAAAAGAATTCATCAGGGTTTCAGGGAAAAGCAAAGCCAAAACACCCCCACATGTGCATCCGAGCCCCAAACCAGGACTGTCCTGGTTCTGGCACCTTCCTGTGCCATCCCCATCTCACTCCTTCACTCTTTGTTTGCCTGAGCTCTGCTGCTTCACCTCTGTCCTTGCTCACGAGAGTCCTCAGTTCCCAGCCCTTGGGACACGCACAAATCACAGAATCCCAGAATGGTTTGGGTGGGAAGGGACCTTAAAGATCATCTTGTTCCATCTCAGGGACACCTCCCACTGTCCCAGGCTGCTCCAAGCTCCGTCCAGCCTGGCCTTGGACACTGCCAGGGATCCAGGGGTAGCCACAGCTGCTCTGGGCACCCTGTGCCAGGGCCTGCCCACCCTCCCAGGGAACAATTCCTTCCCAATATCCCATCCATCCCTGCCCTCTGGCAGTGGGAAGCCATTCCCTGTGTCCTGTCCCTCCATCCCTTGTCCCCAGTCCCTCTCCAGCTCTCCTGGAGCCCCTTTAGGCCCTGGAAGGGGCTCTGAGCTCTCCCTGGAGCCTTCTCCTCTCCAGGTGAGCACCCCCAGCTCTCCCAGCCTGGCTCCAGAGCAGAGGGGCTCCAGCCCTGGGAGCAGCTCCGTGGCCTCTCTGGCCTAACTCCAGCAGTGAGGAGTCTTCCCCCGCTGAGAAAATATTCTGGTTTCTTTTAAGCTGTACAAGGCAGGCTCAGCCCTTCGCTGCCCTCCCACACGGAGCGGGAGAGGCTCGGCCGGTCAGGGAAGGGATTGGCTGCAAGGGGCACTGCTCAGACCCGCTGCAGCCTCCCGGGGTCTCCCCAAACCTCAGATCCATCGGCTTGCAGGGGCCGGAACAGCCTGTATTGCCTTTGGCTATCCCAGAGCCCTTCATCCTTGATCAGAGGATAATCAATTGGCGGGAAAAAAATCTGACATCAAACCACCTTTGCTTTTAACCATCCTCAGGATTGTACCTGTCAGTCTCCCACACTACTCCATGAATCCCTGGGGGATTTGGGGCTCCCTCAGCCTCTGTCACCTTCCTAAGAGCCCTGACAGCCTCTGCATCATGGAAAAGAGGTGCCAGCAGCCAAGACCCATTTGCAGAGGAAACCAAGGTGTAACTGCTCTCCAGGTACATCAATCAAGGTGTCTTCTAGGGGAATATTCTGCCTTTTTTCCCTAAAAAATGTATTTGGCAGCTGATGAAAACAATGTCAGACTTTGTCTGCCTCACAGTTCTCAGCAGAAGACCTCTCAGCTCATTCTCTACAGTCTCTACTCCAGGTGCCAGATCCTTTATGATCCCCACTGGATCTAGCAGCTGGAAAACCTTCCAGCCTCTCTCCTTCTTATCCGTTTCATTAATTATTATCTTTAGTTTCACCCTCATTTCCTTAAGCTGTTTTGACAGCCTTGTTGGTCCATCAATCAAGTGTCTCCTCAGTACTTTTGAATTTCTTGGTGAACGTCAACAAAACTTGACAAGGGATGACGAGACTTCACTGTTAAAGGCAAAAAGGAACACGAAACCCCCCAAAATAACAGCAACAAAAAAGCAAGACGTAAAAAGAGGCTGGGTAAAGGGAAATGCCTCCTCTCGCTGGAGGTAGAGAATATAAAACATAAAATATAGAACTTCTTCCCCCCCTCAGCACAAGTCCCTTATTCCTGTGCCCCGGGAAAGGGGAAGGCAACGCTCTCCTCCCAAAAAACCCCAGCGCAGGTCAGAGACAGAGCCCAAGAGAGTTTAACTGCAGTAAACGGCAAACTTTGATCAGGGTGTTTGTTTGAAACCTGTATCACAGCCAGGGAGATGTGCCGGGGGAACAAACAAACACCATCTCCATCGAGATCCCGCCGCGGGGGAGGATCAGGAATGCCTCCCGTGAGGAGTTTGCCCTCTGAGCCTGCCGTGCCCAGAATCTCTTGAGACAAAAGACAATTCCAATACGTTTTATTCCTTCTGTAGGTGCTAAAAAGCCAGAAGCAGAGAAACTCTTCAGCCTTTTCTCAATATTCTGTGAGCAGACTGTCTTTCCTATGTAAACTCTTTTAAACAAGGTCACAATTTTATAAACTTCTTGCACCCACAAGCTGTTTTGCAGGATTGTTATGGCTTTGACTTTGAAAATATTTTGGAATAGGTGTCTTAGGACTTGGCCAATCCTCTCAAGGGGTGGATGGCCGAGGAACCAATTACCTATTGCCATTCAACACACTTTTGTGATCTATCCTATATAGTAGTCAGAAAATTATTAAAGCTTAAGCTTCGGCTTCCACTTGTTCATGAGCCTGGACTCTGTGTCGTTTTCTTTATGCGTCTCGGACGTAACAGCAACATCCTTCTTTTCTCCCTTAAGCCCAAAACACCCCCGGGGCACTCTGACCTCTCAGATTCAGTCCCACTGTAACGAGCCCCAGGCATCCCTTTAGCAGGACCCATGAGCAACCCCTGCTGTGACGCTCCTTCCTCTGGCCGAGGACAAGGACATCTCCTCAATGGTTTTCAGGGATCATCCACAAATCTCCCCTTTACAGCCCAAATTCAGCTGCACAGGTCTGCCTGTGCTCAAGTTTAATGATGCCACGGGCTCCGGAGACCAGGGAGATCATTTTGTGGAGCTGTGAACGATGGATTGATGGAAGAAGGAAGGGGCCATCCCACAGTCTGCCAGGGCACGCTGCAGGAAATGTACTCTGGCTGCTGTTTGGGCTGAGATGGACAGACGGAACCTGGGCATCACTGCAAGGAAAATTACGGAAAAGTGAGGTAATGCCAGTTTTTGCTTCATCAGGTTTAAGTAGATGGCGCGGGATGAGAGGAAAACTCAGGGAAGGACTGGGGGGATGCAGAGCAGCTTTAAGATGAGGGAAAAATAGAGGCAGGCTGCTGTCTCCCGAGGCAGAGATGGATTGCTGGACCACTGGAAGTTTCTCCTGTCCAATTAATGTGCTGACAAAAGGGCTCCTGTTAAATCCGAGCTCTTGCCACTGCCCTCGTGACATGGTCCCTCTTCCCAGGATTATGTCTGTCACAGTCTGGGTTTGAGCATCCTCATCACCCTCCTGTCCTTGCCTTCCAGCCCTCAGGGAGGTTTCAGCCTCTTCTCCAAGGTGTCCAGCACCAGACACCTGGCACCTAGCAGGGATCTCTGGATTGCATTTGGAGGCCGATGCCCACAGTCCAAACCACAACTACCCGCGATGGTTTTGCTTCACACAGTGATAACAAAACCTCTCTCCCATCTGCTGCTGCTGCCCCAGACTGATCCCTTATAAAGGTGAGAATACCTCAGACTCACACAGAGCTGCATTTCCCATTACTGCTGTTGCTGTTGACGTTATTAAGATAATTGCTGTGCCAGCCTTGCCACAACAGCGCCTGTGATGAGCTGGTAACGCTGCCTGTTTTACACTTGTGGGGACGGATAAGTGGGGGAGATTTACACCCGGGCTGACACTCAGCCGCACTCCCACACCTGGTAATTTGCACTCAGGAGCCCGACTGGAGCGAGAAAGGCCAGCGCCTCTTTTCCAACCTGCTTGTTTTACGTTCGCTTCGGTTTCGCTATCAACTAAACGCACTCAAGGGTAAAGGCTCCTCGGGGACCTGTGAAACGGTGCTACTGCAAACACAACATCTGTATTTGTTGCCAAGGCGATGGTTAATAACATTAGAATGGAACACGGGCCCTTTTTGCAGCGGGACACGCAGGCTGATGCCCCTGCAAAGTGGGGGAGAAGAGGGGACACAGAGCTCACACACACCGGGGGGTTCCACGCTGGGAGGCTCCTGTGCCCACAAGGAGACACCAAGGAGAGCTCTGCATCCCAGCCAGGATGGAGAGCATGGAGAAACCTGGCAGACCTGAGAGGGGTGGTGCCGAGGTCTTTATAGCTGGAGAAAATGCCAGCTTGGGGCCACGCCATGTCCCTCCGGCCACCAGCACCGAGCTGAGCAGCGCAGAAGTCTCCAGGATGACCTTTCCTAGACAGACTCTAGAAAGCCATTACTGAGCACGAGCCAATTTGCTTTGCAAGTCTAAGTGGCAATTTTCCTTCTTAAATACATTACAGTTGAAGGTAAATGGCTATAAACAGAAAGTTACTCCTCACTCCCTCTGCAGAGACCTCTCCCTGTGGTTATGAGCTATGATCTCAAAAAATACTGTAGCGAGGCACCAGCAGCACAGGACACGGTTGTTTTCAGCGAGTGACTTTTGTGCCAGGCTTTTATTATGAAGGAAAAAAAGATTAAGTGATAATATCCACAGGGGGCAATGACTTCTTCAAATATCCTTATGTAGCAATTTTAACAGGGAGTGAAAAATTAAGAGCAAGGTTTAAGGTCTCTTGGATTTTATTCCGAGTAGGTGCACTGGCTGAAGAACAGCAGCTTGCCAAGCACCTCATGAAAATTCAGCAGGACGGGGTCATAAGCTGTGGTTATGTGAGGAATTTCAGTACCAGCAGGAGGAGGAAACACAGGGACTGCAAAGAGCTTCCCCCAGTCCCACTGCAGGCTCCAGGGAGCTCCCACGGCTGAGGGAGGGGGACGCACCACCCACAGGTCCCACCTGAGCCCCAGGAGAGCTTGTCCTGCCCATCTCCACTCCCAGGTCCCACCTGAGCCCCAGGAGAGCTTGTCCTGCCCATCTCCACTCCCAGGTCCCACCTGAGCCCCAGGAGAGCTTGTCCTGCCCATCTCCACTCCCAGGTCCCACCTGAGCCCCAGGAGAGCTTGTCCTGCCCATCTCCACTCCCAGGTCCCACCTGAGCCCCAGGAGAGCTTGTCCTGCCCATCTCCACTCCCAGGTCCCACCTGAGCCCCAGGAGAGCTTGTCCTGCCCATCTCCACTCCCAGGTCCCACCTGAGCCCCAGGAGAGCTTGTCCTGCCCATCTCCACTCAGGTCTGTGGTGGCCAAACAAAAGGCATTTCCCCTCCCAGCCCCTCCTCGTGCCTCTCAGCAAACAACCTGAGATTAAACTCTTTAATTAGCAGCTCTCAAAAGCATTGTGGGATTCCCTTCTTTTTGATCAACTCGTTGGTCCTTCCCATCCGACACCTGCCTCCAGCCGCAGCGCGGTGGCTCCAGACAGCCTCTCACAAAGACAGGGTAATCACACAACGCACCTCGGAGAATTTAATCCTTCTCATCTCTTATTTTGGCCTGACATTTCTGTTCATTAGGAGCACGCTGTGTACAGCACTGTACATCTTCACTGGGAGCCCACCGTTTCTATTAAATGTAATTATTTCTCCCCGCGGCTTGCATGCTAAAGATGGGCACTAAATAGCAAGTGGCTGCTGCAGGAAGGCAGCACAAAACTCTTTTACAACCCAAGCGCTTTGCAGCAGCATCCATGGACTACCTGAGACCAGACCCACAGGTTCTGGAGGTGTGCAGGACCACTGGGGTGAGTTGTTTCCACCTCTGGGCTCAACAGGAATGGTTTGGGGTGGAAGGGACCTGAGAAAACACCGAACCCCGAGGGCTTCCCCTGCCAGCACCTGGCTGAACTACAACACCTGGATGTGAGCAGAACATCTGGTTTGCACTGAAACTCTGCCAGTAACAAAAGATCTGCTGTAACCCCCGGCACCCTGCGCCAGGAGCTAATTAGGCTCGTGTTAAAGGTGTTGCTTATTTTCTAGCCTGAATTTGTTAGGAGGCTTCATCTTCCAGCTACCGGGTTTTAGTGCCTCTCTGAAGGCCAGACCTTCCCAATGCTCTCCTGGGATCAGGCTATCCCCATCTCCCACCTCTCTGTACATTATCTGAACCCAGAAGAGAGAGAAAAACCAGGGGTAGACCAAGCCTTAAACTTTTCCTTCTTTCCCCTATTCATTTCCCCACCTCATCACATTATTTTTTCTGAAACATCTTTTTTTTTTTAATTTTTGAAACTGTTTTCAGCTTGACCAAGCCAAAAAGCATTTACAAAGTCATTTTCAAAGACGTGGCACATCCTATTCTGGCAATTTCGTATCAGGCCTGTGTTCTTTTGAAATGAAATGGTATTTTAAAAGTATTACAAAAGTAAGTAAAAGTATTTCCAAGTACTTCGTTTGGAATGAAACGCTATTCCAAAAGTAAGCAAGAACCATCAGAGCACAGTTTGCTGAATGAAAGAATGAACCATTTGAAGGAAGGGGTTTGTCTGGGTGGGGTTTGGCGTTTTTTATTTGGTTTTAAATCATGTTTTCACAATGTTTCAAAATGTTGTCATTTTGTCCCATTTCAGGCTGAAATTGCCATTCTTTTGGCAATTGACTAAAGAGGGGAGGAGTCCAGCTAAAACCTTAGGGCAGGAATTTCAGACGGCCGGAGCCAGAGGGGATAAATTCCACCCTTGATTCCAAGCACACAGAAAAACAACCTCCATTAGCAGCTCCCTGGCACCGGGACCTGTGTGAGCCTTTTCAAATCCCAGAGTCTCAGAACTTGAAAAAGCCATTCCACACTTATTTAGTGGAATATCTTTATTCAACCCTAAATGTACGCAATCAGCATTAGGTTGATGTATTCCAGCCAGCAGCGACTTGGGGGACCCACTTGAACAGGAGACTTCATGAATATTCTACAGACTGACATTTGTTTGCAGTATTTGAATATTTCCTAATAACCAGGGGAAAAAAAAAAGCGTTCCAGGAGGCCAAGCTCATGAATGCTTTATAAAGTCAGGTCTCCCCTGAAATATCATAAATGGCAAACATTGCTCACTACATAGAGATATGCAAAAAAAATTGGGTATTTCCAGCACCTGAGCTCAGCTGGGAGCTCCCCTTTCCAGGCTGGGTCTGGTGGGCAGCGTCTCCCAGCTCCACGGGATGGAGGGGAGGAGGTGCCCACCACTTCCCGACACTCCTGACATCCCCAAGGTTGTTTTTTCATGGAAGCAGAAAATGGATGTCTTGCCGTCATTCTACCGGCGGTATCACCGAATCATAGAGTGCTTTGGGTCGGAAGGAACCTTAAAGATGGTCCAGTTCCAGTCCCCCACCGTGGGCACGGATGCTGCTCTGTGGTTGGAGAAATCCCTTCTTTTAAGGGAATTCTTATCAAGGATTATTAGTATTTTTTATGAGCCTCAGTCCTGCAGCAGCACTGCAGGAGTGTTTTATTTTTTACTGCGTATCTTTTCTCTCTCACATCATAAACTTCAACCCCTCAAAATATAACTTTCAATCTATGCCACCCCTAGTACTTGAACACAAAGAAAAAACCGCACTCGAGGTAACTGCAGCCATTAAGGATGTGAACGCTTATTTCCTCCAGCTCCTCCTCAGTGACCCTTATTTAAAGCATTCCAAAACTCCAGCCTTTTTCCAACCTTGGCCTGTGCTTGTTGAGGGCAAGTGAAATGGATTTTCATTTGCTGCACAGTTCTCTCCAACCGTTCAATCTTTCTGCCCTTATTTATCCTTTTACAAAGTCAGAGGGTCCCTATCTAATATTAATATTTCTTTGTGTTGCAGAAGTACAAGGATTACTCCTAAAATCTCTGCTCCTGCATATTTTGAAGAGTAAATAGGGGGATTTTGAAAGCCTATTTGGCATCGGCCTAAATCTGCCTTTCAAAGCTCCTTTGTGACCGAAGCAGTTGTCCAACACACTCCTCGTCTCAACAGCTTCATAATTCCGATGGCGCTGTCTCACTCCAGACAGATTGTTTCCAGCTCCAGGATTAGTCCAGTGACGTACAGCCAAAGTCAGGGAATTCAATTCCTCTTAAAACACCCAGAAAGCACCAAAAAGCTTCGCTGTTGTTTGGAGCAAGCAAGCCAGATAGCTCGAGTCAGACACTGAGGGATGAATCCATCACCCGAGATTTCTTTTACAGCCAAAGGAGAGGGATGAGCACTTTCAGCAGGCAGGTCTCCTCAAATGCCCATTTTCAGTTGAGACAAATCATCCCTGAGGTTGCCTCTTTCCATTGACTAAAATCCCACGAATGTGGGAGCACGCGGCTCACAGCTCATGCTTGGAGACTCCACCTGGAACATTAAACCATCCTCGGAAACACCAGCCTGACACAAAATCCTAACAAACCACAGGGGCTGCCTCCCATCCCAGCCACGTTTCAGCTGCTTTCCCTGCATCCAAGAGATTCCTCAATCCAATCAAATGCTTATTAACTGCCCTGAGCTCTCATCAGCAGAGATGTGCTGCTGCCGCCAAATTAACGCAACGAAGATTAAGTCACTCCTGGAATGTTTTATCCTACAAAACCTGTGTGTGCATCCAGGTAAGGATGTCCTGATGGGAGTCCAGGTCAAGCTCCTGCAGAGCCAGTGGAGGTCCTGGTCCCAATTTGAGTCTGATATTTTCACCATCAACCATCTGGAAATGTTTCACTAATTAAAACTCAATTTGGCGAAACTCCTCCAGCTCTGCAGCAGATTTGATCTCGGTGACCCCGACTATTGTGCTCCGCAGGTTGACAAGGTGCTGAAGAAACAGGTAAGCACAGATTTTGTTACCTTTTCTTATAAATCAATTTTAATTACGATGACAACATCAGCAACAGAATGGAGTCAAACTGCTGGGCCCATTCTTCTCCCACGCTAACTATCCCAAATTAAAGGGTGAATTGCACTGTGCTCGGGGTATTGTCATGCAGACGAGGGAAAACAACTCACTTTCCAATTTCCTCATGCAAATGCAGGCGGAATTGTTGAGACACAGAATATATTTTGCCTTCTCAGTGGTTCTGTAGAAGATAAGAGGAGCCGCGAAAGTTCTGCAATTTGTAAGCTGGCAGCTTATTAAATAAATAAATAAGAACCCCCGCCCTGCAAACCCAAATGTTTAAATAACATTACAAGTAAACTGTCAAGGTCAGCAAATAATACGTCTAAACAATCTTGTATTCCTTTTGCCTTTCTGCAAAGACTATGCCATAATTTATGGGTTTATTTCCTTTTCAAAAGAAGCTTCTTGATACAGTCTCAAACTCCAGTGGAATATTAAAAAAATAATGGCAAAATATTCCAGCCTGAAGGCTATTGCAGGGTGCTCTGCATTCCCGAGCTGGTGCCTGTACCTCCCTGGCACGAGGCAGGCGGCACTGCAACACCAATTTCTGTGAAGTTACACCCTACCCAATAATCGCAGAAACCCAGAAAAAACGTTCCGACCAGACCTGGTGTGCAACACCCACCCCGAGGAGAAATAAACCTGTGTGGATATTCAGAAGTGCCAAAGCAATGGGAAAGAAAATGGCAACTCAGTCATAACCAAGCAGGACCAGCTGTTATTTTCACCTTTTCAGGACCAAATGAAAGCTCAAGAGCAATTATGGGAAAGTCTGAGCTCTCCTCCCAGTCTCCTTACATGTTTCATCTCCATGACTCTTGTGTCACTCTGTCCCTTTTATTCCGCATCCGAGAGGAGCCCCTGCTCCTACAGGAATGCTCTCCATGCCCGTGGGGTTTGTGTAAAGGCTGCAGGACACCCTGTGATGGGGACATTTCCAGGGTGCCGCCCACAGCTGTGGCCAGTGACACCACTAAACACTACCCACACCCACACCCCGCCGGCTCCCGTGGCTGTGGTGGGGTCAGAGTTTGGTGGTTTCCACGCTGAAGTCACCCCCAACAGCATTAAACTCAAATCTCCAGTACCAGGGACAGCAACAGAAGCCAAAGCCCAGGGAGTGAGCCATCGATCCACCAGGCAAGGAAAGGAGATCACAGAATTATTGAATCATTAAGGGTGTAAAAGACCTCCAGGATCATCAGGTCCAACCTTTGACCAAGCTGACTTCCAGGCCCACTAAACCATATCTTGAAACGATGCATCCACTCATTTTCCTGAACACTTCTAGGGGTGATGACTCCTCCACTTCCCTGTTCTGATGCTTAACCACTCTTCCTGTGAAGAAATTTTTCCTAATAACTACCCTGAACCTCCCCTGGTGCAACTTGAGGCCGTTTCCTCTTGTCCTGTCGCTTATTCCCTGGGAGCAGAGCCCGACCCCCCCCAGCTGCCCCCTCCTGTCAGGCGGTTGTGGACAACCAGAAGGTCCCCCCTGAGCCTCCTTTTCTCCCAGCTGAAGAATCCCAGTCCCCTCAGCCAGATGTCCCACTGATGCCTTAGGTTTTAACTTTCATATTTTTCAAGTTCTGTACTATTTAGTGTGTAGCTCTGAAGTTTCTTGCAGCCTGTTCACTTCTGCCTCTCTCATGCCAGGCAGACAGAACAAAGCCTCTCCAGGCCTGCTCTCCAAGGACACTCAGACCGTCCTAGGCCCAAAATGTGTAAACCAAAGCCTCTAAAGGGGGGGCAAGCTTGGGGAAACTACATCATTAACGGAAGCTTTAATCGGAGAATTAACACTGATATGCAAATGAACCAAACCTATAAAAGTGTGAAGAACTCGTGGCCTGCCGTCCATCTTGGGGTCCATCCTGGCAGCAGCCTCTGGCTCCCCAGGGTGTGCCTTTGAAGGCCTTTCAAATAAATCCCCACCTTTATTCCCTTATTCTGTCCAGTCTCTGTTTCTAGGAGGACGGATAAGGCATCACCACCACAAGACATCCCCTTGCCTGGGCCTCCTCCCCTGCTCCAAACCCAGCCAGCCCCCGACCAGCCCAGCCAACAGCACGCAGGAGCAGCACAAGGTTCTCCCCTCTTCTCCGTGGTTACATCGCAGCTGCTCTGGCATGCTCTGCCACCAGAAATAAATGGATACAATCCTGAAAAGCAGCCTCATGGGGCTGCCACTGACCATACGCACTGCGCACGGAGAGGGAGTGGGAAGGAAGCAGGATTGGGAAGAGGCTCCTGCCGAGCAGCTGTCAGCCCACCCTGGCTCTTTGCAGGGACTAAAGGCGTGTAATTCCCAACTCCTGCACGCTGCAGAAGTTATCATTTGGAAGTTGTTGCTCTGCAGTGACTTGACAGTCTAACAATGCAAAATAAATCTATTCACGCTGCTTTGGCGAGACCAAATCCCGGGAATGTGCCGCGACAGCAGAGAGCAGTGATAAGTTCTTGTAACTTACAGCAACTCGGTGCTGTCCTCATTACCATAAATTATCTTCCTGCACACACAAGAAACCTTTCCAGTGGACTCCACTGTTGCTGAGCTTTTATTCCCTGCTCTGTGTTAAAGCTGGGAGTACTTTGTGTGAGCCCAGAGCCCTCCTGACAGCGCTGGGTTTGAAGTGCCTGGAAGCTGCAGCGCTTTTCCCGGTTCTCCGACCGGAGCGTTGGGGCTAGCAGCGCTTTCTGGAGGCTTGTAAAGAGGATTCACGGCTGGATTTTGTGCTCTGGAATGCACAGGGGCTTTGCACATCATCTCCCGCAGGTCTCTCTGCGTAGCCTGGGTAGGGCTTTGTAGCAGAACGTGGCTAAAAGCAGGGGGAGAAACTTCTGCCTCAAGGGAAGAGCAGAACCGAGACAAATTCGCAGAGCCCAGGAATGAGGCACCGAATTAATCAAAGTGGACAGGTGAGGGAACAGTGCTCTGCCTATCAGTGGGATCTTGAATGCACCGGTGTTGATGAGAAAGGACAGTGAGACATCTTCATTTCACCGGATCCCTCATGGAGCCAGCTGGGACGTGTGCCTGTGGCCAGGACCGGGGGACACGGATCCCCATGGAGATGCTCCCAGTCTGTTACCAGTTCCTTGCCTCATCTCCTGCACCCTGTGCACACTGGAGCTCTGGAAGGACCTGTCCATGCCCACTGCTCCACCCAGGATCTGCTGGCCAGAACACCCTGCAGTGCTACAGCACCTGGAGATGCCCGGGCCCTGCTCAGCAGCAGGCAGGGACACACAGGGACTTTACTGGAATAAAAGTGGTGTTCTCTAAAAGCTTTGTCTGGATTTGCAGCTCAGAAAAGTTGCTCTGCGAGGATGTTTGGGATGAGCCCTGGCCTGAATGGAAACATTCATCCAGGATGAGATAGCTGGGGCTGGGACAGGCTGGGAGAGCTG
>VZTI01001808.1:417818-452275 GCA_013397865.1 Struthidea cinerea | reverse complement strand
GACCAGCTGTCAGCCTCATCAGAGAATGAGGGTCATTTCTTACTGTTGAACAAAAAAAAAGCTGGCTGTGAAGTTTTCCTCCTTTCTGTTTTTAAGCTGCCAGGTGAGCTCCCTGCCCTGCCGACATCCATTCATCTCTGGAGTGAGCATGGCAGGCGGGGCAGGAGCCAGGGGTATCAAGAGTAGGTTCATCACCAAAAGAGCTCCAGCCCCTGGCATCCACTTCCCTCTGCTGCTGCCAGTCATGAGGCCAGGACCACCACCATGCCTCCCATTTGGAGCTCAGATCTGTGCACCACCACTGCTACCCAGACCCCAGAGAAAGGGACAGCAGAGCCCTTTGGAGACCAGCTTGTGTTCCACATGTTAATAACACTGTGGATTACCCATCTGGCTTTTAAAAAATACATTATTTTCTTTTTTTCCCCCCCAGCTTCAGGAAGCCGGTAGTGGTAACATCTGAAGCCGTGGCTTCAGTTCCTTTCTAATTTAAAGATTAGATACCAGACGATAAGTCCAGAGATTTGGTGTCTACCCTTTAGCTGTACTGTAAATCTTTTTCCATTTCCCCTGGCCAAATCTGGAAAAAAAAGCTGGAGTTGTGACCCAAAGCAAAATCCCCAGTTGCTGTCAGGTTGCTGGAATATTTCTTTACCTCAGGGAAACTCTGTTACATCGGTGACTTCCCAGATTTTATTTCATGGTATCATAATACTGATAGTCAGAGGACCTGTCTCTAAGGATGTGTTCCCCAGAAATATTTGTGATTTTCAGCTGTTATCAGTAGTGCTCAGGGAACCCTCACTTACATTGCATCGGTGTTTGTGAAGTATTTTGCTGAGCATGGCCAAAAGAAGGTGCAGAAAGGGCAGACTGGTATTTTACTGTAAAAAATTATTCCTGAGAGGCTTTTCAGGAGAAAATGAGGAGATGCTTTGAATATGTGGAGGTCCCAGCTAGAGACATCCATATTTCAGGCATAGTGTAGCTATCCAATAAAGCAAAATATGCCTCTCCTTAACTCTAGAGCTGCAAATGACACATTTTTAATTGGAGCCCCAGGAACAAGGAGTCTGTGGTTCATTTCCACTCATTTAACACTTCTCAGCCTCTCTGTGAGCTTGAACTTGGAGTTCATTCAACATATTAATGCTAAGCATTGTTGAAGCCACCAGGTTTCACTCCAATGTATTTCCTATCAAAAGTATTTATTTTAAAGGATCTCTGTTCCCAAATGCTCAGTTGTTTAAAATTTCCGGAGAAGGTTTGTCTAGGCTTGTTCAGAACTGGACCTTTGCTCACTCACAAGGTTCATGAACCTTCACAACTCTCTAGGTGAACTTTGCCTGACTTTCCCATGTAAAACCAAATCCCAGTCTGGGTCAGTCTCATTTGGTTTCATGTTTCACTACAGACATTTTTGTGCAGCTCAAGTTTTAAAGACCCAAGCGTGGGACAGATGCAGAGCTCCCATAAACACAGGCAGCAGCCATGACTGTAGTTGTGCATCCCATTTGTTGTGTCTGATGCTGAAATGTGTTTTCCTGTAGCAAAATCCTGGAGTAACTGTGATGTGAGTTAGTAGCAAAGCACAAAGAGTAGGGGAGCGTTTATTGCTCATATGTTAAAATAATTCCACCAAAGTTTGATTCACTCCAAACCTCTGTTTGGTCTAAGGCAAGTTTACAGGGGTACCAAAATGTTGAAGGAGGCAGCTCAGTTTGTTCTGAAATGACCACAAAAGGGCAAAGACATTGTCTAGAAATATACACTATAATGCAGAGTATAGAAAGCCTGCCAAAAAGTCTGAGCTAGACAATTCTCTCATGCTGTTTCCTTGTGAGAGCCCACAGAGGCAGTGCTTTCCGTCCAGGAGCAGGAGCCAGCCCTCAGAGGAGGATGCTCAAATGGGAGACAGATCAAAGCAGAGCTCTGCAGGCTGTGCTGCTGCAGGTCCTGCCCCTTGAAGTGAGAGGTGGAGGAAGGGAGGACAAATGGGGTTGTTAACAAGTGATGTGATGGCAGTGTCAGTCACAGTGGAATGTCAGCCTGGCCCCGTGTGACAGCAGGGCTGGGAGTGCTGCTCCGGCACAGGCTGCCTCAGCACTTGGTTTAGCTCATACACCAATTTATGCTCAGCCCTTTGGGCTGAGGCTGATTTTCCTAGGGGTTAACCTGACAGCAGCTCTTTCATCTTGTGTCTAGTTCAAGAGTTGTTTAACCTCTCACCCCTGCAGCCTCAGTCCCAGCTTATCCTACCACAGCACAATTTTCTTGGAGTGACTGAGGCTGTAAGTCTGAAATCCAGGCCCTACAGCAAAGACAAGGGTTTGTGCACAGCTCCCCCATCCTTGGAAAACATCTCTACCCTCTGCCCATCCTGTCCTGTCCTTGGGCTGAAAGTTCTTTGGTGGCTTGGAGAGCTGGGGGTGTTCACCTGGAGAAGGCTCTGGGGATGGTTTATGGTCCCTTCCAGTGTCTAGAGGGGCTCCAGGAGAGTTGGAGAGGGATTTTTGACAAGGGCCTGGAGTGCCAGGGCAAGGGGGAATGGCTTCCCACTGCCAGAGGGCAGGGTTAGATGGGATAGTGGGATGGAATTGTTCCCTGTGAGGTGGTGAGGCCCTGGCACAGGTTGCTCAGAGAAGCTGTGGCTGCCCCTGGATCCCTGGAAGTGTCCAAGGCCAGGCTGGATGGGGCTTGGAGCAACCTGGGCTAGTGGAAGGTGTTCCTGCCCATGGCAGGGGGTGGAACGAGGTGAACTTTAAGGTCCCTTCCAACCCAAACCATTCTATGATTCTATGATATTTTGGGGCAATTCCCAGCTACTTTGAATATGAATACCACGTGAGCCAAGGACAGTGATTTACAGCTGAAGCAGCAGAACTGTCCAACCGAATTGATTATTGCCTGTCAGAAAAGGTGGAATAAATGTGTCCAATTCTGTTGTGAAGTAAAATTCAATAGGTTAACCCTCCATCTTTGGGATGTGACTGCAGCCACCGTGCCTGATGGGTGATGGCTCATTAACCCATGAAACCTTGATCAGGCCAAGCCAAGAGAACCAGCAGTAATACCTTGCTATAATGAGTTGCTGCTCTCCCAGAAGTTCTGCTGTTGCTTAGATAGGAAACTACAGCTCCAGTTGCTGTGGTGTGAAGCCTCTTGCTTAAATCAGTCTCTGTGCTGGAAGTTTGGAGTGTGGTAAATATGTCACCAGTTCCTAAAACACCTCCCGGGACCCACAGTCCAGGAATCCTGATTTGTCTGTCAGACAGGCTGGCAGAAATGTTAGAATTAGTAGGCATTTGGCTGAAACTGATAGACTGGGGAGGAGCCAGTCTGCATTTGTAGGGAGAAATCACACTTCACAAATCTGTGACAACTATTTGAAGTGTCAAATGACCCTTAGCTAAGAGTCAGAAGGCTTTTAACAAACCCCCTCCCCAGGAGGGAAAGATTTTCCATCAATTACAAACTTATAATAACAGCAAACAAAGGACAGGAGGAAACACTTTGATTTTACAGAGAAGTGTTTTCCCAAACACTCAGGAGGTTTATTTAGAGCTAAAGCTGACTGCAGAGAGATGTAGAAGGATGTCCTGGTACGGGGTGGGTATTTGGGAAAATGGCAGATGAGATTGGGTTTTGTCAAATGTAAGGTAAAGCACACAGGAGAAAGGGAGCCCAGCCGCAAGCAAGTGATAACCCAGTTATCACTGCTCCAGAGAGTTTACTGTGGATCAGCCTGTACAAACATCAGCTTAGTGTTCAGCAGAGACCAAAAGGCAGGACTTAACCCAGACAAATAGTGAACAGCACAGAAAACACTCTCTGTGATTATATAAATCCCTGGGGTCGGGACTCTGTGTGCAGCCCTATTCATCTTCCTCAAGAAGGATATAGTGGAAAGCTATGGAGGAGGAAAAGAAGTAAAGGAATGACTGCCCTGAAGGGATATGAGAGAGGGCTTTCAGTCACACACAGCATGGACGATATAACACCAAAACTCCTTGTCAGAGGCTGCAAATGGCAGAGAATTCAGGTTTGGGAAGAGTCATTCATCCATGCTGCTGGCAGTCCCTGACCTGCTGGTGGCCGTGAGGAGCAGGGCAGGGAGGGAGGGATCCCTTCAGGTTCCCCTCTTTCTACCTAGGGTCAGTGTACTGGCTTTGGTGGATCTTTGATTTGACCTCCAAAGGACCTGTTCCTATGATCCCTCCTACCCTCTGCCATGTCTTTAGCTGCCATTGGGGTCCATTCAAATCTCTTTTCTAGCTGAACACCTGACTGGCCTGGCCTGCTACAGCAGCACCTCCTAAAGATGATCCTGCCTTTTTCCAGCACAAATTGTCCTTGGGCCTTCTTAGTCAAAGCCATTTGTGTGTTAATGAAGTCACTTTAGGCCAAAGGGATGTCTTGCACGGAAATGCCTTTGGGAATCGGCAAGCAACCTGTGCTAAACGCAGATGGTGAGAAGCTAAGGGCACTGCTGCCTTTTTGTGCACAGCTACAGGATGGAAGAGACTCCCCAGGAGCAGGTATAGAACCTGGACTGGTTTATAAATCAATCCCCATCTTGGCTGGAATCACCTTTTCTGGTAAATGAGATTTGGGTTCATTTTAATCTGGGCCCAGTCAGTACTTTTGATTTACAAAACAAAAGCTGGGTAAGGTTATCTACCCTTGTTCTCAGGCCAACAGTTTAAGCTCCCATCAGAGATCCTAGTGGGGAACTGTTCCTGAGAAATCCTAAAATCTGGTGATGGATGCCATGAGCTGAGGACGGTTGTTTGTAAAGGAGTGAGTGAAATGTCTTTTGTGACCAATCTCACTGTGAAAGTCCACCAAGGCAAGCAGTAGATCTTGAAAGGAGATCTGGCCACACAGAAGAGTATTTGATGACGAGGGAGAGGTTTGGGGCTGTAATGGGTTGGGAATACTAATGAAACTCAGTACCAGAGGAGAGGGCTGTCTTTCTGTGAGGATTCCAGCTATTTTTGTAGTGTGTCACCCACATCAGTGTTCACAGCAGCTCAGCCGTGTCCTTACAGACCTCCAAAATCTGCCACATAGACCCTGCTTTACAGAGAGTTTCCTAGTGCTTTTAAAAGAGCAGTTTACCTTTTCCAAAGAAAAACTCATACCACATTCCACCACGAATGTCCCAAACCTTGAAATCCAAGGTTAAATGGCCAGGAGGCCTCGTTTCCAGCAAGCAGGTGCTTCAAGGCTGGAGAGGAAAGACTCCCAAACAACGAACTAAGCCAGAGCACTGAAGCTGCACGGAGGAAGGTATCCAGTGATTGTTGGAGAACAACTTGTCTTGGTCACTGCCCAGGATGATTGCATGTCGAAGTTATTGCTCTTCCCACATATCCAGCACGCACGGCGAGTCCGTGGCCAAAATCAATTAGGGGCGATCACATCACATCACACCACAGAAGGCGCACACACTGTCAGCCTTCACTGAGGAGCAGAGCTGCTGATTAGCTCATGGAGGGTTTAACGGGGAGAGCAACGGGTGAAGAGTTCATGACAGATTATTTATGCATCGGATTTCCTCCCGTTCGCTCTGCTTGCAAATTGACCCTGACTTTCCCCAGTACTTTCATAACTCCCAACTACTCGGTGACTGGTTTTGGTGGCCCAGCTCATTTGAGAAGGCTCCATTTCTGAGCTGGTTTTTTAATGGCTCTGAACTTCCTCCACCCAAAGGTTTCAAGGGGGCCTGAACCATGATGGAGGTGTTTTAAGGAAGCAGAATAGTGAAATACAGAGGGACCCAGCAGCCAAGCAGCAAGAGCAGAACACCTTCACCACCTTCTTTTAGCCCAGTGCTTTCACCCCTGAACTGGGCACCCAGAGCCCAATCACATCCCCAAAGTGCCTTCCCACTGACCCCTGTAGGTTTTGGGTCAAGGCTGGACATCCTCACTCCTCTCTGTGATACCACAACCTGCTTTCATACAAATGGGTGCTGAAGTCACATGTTCAGGCCCCCAGGTCTGAAAGGACTGGAGTCAAAACCCATTTCAATCACGAGAAATAGAGCAGAAAATTCTTTGGCCCTACTCAGAGATGAGGGAGAGGAGAGGATGAGCTGGGGAGGAGCCCACATGTGCTTGAACAGAAAGCTCTGATGTTTCACAGACGTGGGGAGAAATCCTCCAAGAGATGCGAGGCACAGCCCGGGCTGGGTGAGCTGCTCCAGCTCCTGCTTCAGAATAAAAGCTTGCCTGAGAATCCATGTGTTCATGAAGAAGGGACAGGAAAACAAGCCCTTTATCGTAAAGCCTGCCTGGGTTATCACTCATGATAATGTCACCAAATCCTCTGAAATCAGGATAAATAAAACCTTGTAACACTGTCTTTTTGGTGTTAGTGAGTCAGGCATTACTTTATTCTTGGCTAAGGTTTGTCTATGTGGCCAACAAAATTCTGGCCTCCACACAAACATTAATACAAAACTTTTCCACTTATTTATACATTTTTGGCAAACAAATTAACGTCCATTGGTTCAAAATGACATCGTTCATTAATTATAATTCTATCCTCTATTGGTTATTGATTTTTCACTGTTCATGCTAATTACTCCATATTTTTAGTATGTTTTTCTTCCAGCTGGGACTTTCCAGTACACATATAGCGAGTCTTTATTAGTCTTTCCTTTATCTTCTGGTTTCTGAAAAATGTCCTTGTGGTCCATAATTCTGGACTCCTTTTCCAATTTCTTTCTTTCCCAATACTCCTGTATCCAATTTCAACAATACACCTCTCTTCTCCTGTGCTTTGTTCATTGAAGCATATCAGAGTTAGTTTATCAAAACTTAAAGTTTCAGTAGTTTTCCCAAGCTCCAAAAGTAGCTTATGACAACTTTACTCAGTGCTGGCTAAGAGTAATTTAAGACTAACACACTATTTTTAATTAATATAGACTGGTTATGATTAATGAAAACAATTAATTTAAAAGTCCATTAAACTAACTAAATTATTTTAAAGTTCTATTGTTTCCAACAATAATGCTCATCTTGGCAATGCTGAGAAGTGACACCTGGGACAAAGCAGCTCCAAGGTTCCTGGCAGGGGTTGCGTGGCAGCTTCTCTTGGTGCTCCTGGGAAATGATGGACTAGACACGGCCACCTCTGTGCTTTCTAGAGTGTCACAGTTTGGGGTCATTTTGATCAAAGTCTGGTTGCATCTGAAGAGCTCTAATTATCCCTGTGATGTGAAGAAGCAGCAGACTGTCTGCAGCATGAAGAGAGTTCAGGCCACCCTGACTCCAGCCCTGACTGCCCAAAAAGTGTCCAACTCCTTGGACAATGTGCCTGTGATTGCCCTGGCCCAGCCCTGAAGGCAAGGAGGGGCTGGAGACAGTCCTGGGGAGGCAAATGGCCAAACACAACCCACCTGAGATGCTTTCTGAGGTGGTCTGGAGGAGCAGGAATGTGGCTGAGGACACCTGCCCTGGCTGCTAACTGGGAAGTTGATTCAGCTGTTTTAGGACCAGCATTCCCCCAACACCTCTGCTCCACCACCCACTTAGGCAGCTCTTCTCAGAGGGTGAGCCACACTCTAATCCTTGGATCCTGCCTGTTCCCAGGAGCAGAGGGAGGAAATAACTGTTCCCAGTGGCACAGCTATGAGTGACAGCATGAGGATTACTGAGATGTTCTAGGAGCTGCAATTTATAGCAGGTATTCACTGTTTTACTGTGTTGGTTTTCCTTCAGTTGATATGTGGGTGCTGTGCATTTCCTGCCACCCTTCTTGCAGGCGTCTGCCAGCCAGAGTCTTTAATCTGACACTGAATTGTTGGTAGCCAAGTGGCCAATATCCTGCTTGGACATTTGGGTGGTACAATGAGGCTGCTCAGGATGAAGGTCTGGAAATTACAATTTTACTGTGAGAAGAAAAAAAAAAAGCTATTTTGGTAGGTTGTGTGAGATCTCAGAGGTGTTTGCTGAACTAAGGGGTCTTGGAGCACCTAGACTTGACCCCCAGAAGGTTTGAGCGGTGAGAATGGGGTGTGCCCACCACTTCTGGGGATCCAAGTGTGCCTCTTTCAGCCTCCCAGTGAGGCAGAGCTGCTGGGGATGGTGCAGCTTTCGTGGCTCTTCTGTAGGCATGGAGTGGTGTGTGAGTGTCAAGGAAGTGGAGTAAACAGGAGTAAAAGGGGCTGGCTGCTGTGGGAGATGGTAATGATAGCCAGCCACTGGGAGACAGGAATGTTTTCCAAAAGGGAAAGTTTTCAGCAGGGTTTAAGAGCAATAAAAGGAGTCCTTGAGGACTCCCAAACCCTACAGAGCTGCAAGGTTAGGGAGAGAGAAAAGCAAGTTCTTGTATATTGTGATGACAAATCAGATATAAGAAGGTGGAAGAAGTTGCTCATATTGGCAAGCCCTTCAAGGGCAAAGATTGCCCAAGCTCTCTTTAAAAAATAAATAAGTTGTGGAGGTTTTTTGTGGATTTTTATTTTTTTTTTAAAGCATCCCAGCTGTTTTTGCACGGAGTTTCTCTGTCAGGAAGTAATGAAATCTTGCTGCCTGATTGATAAAACACACACAGTAAAGAGGTTTCATCTGTTGTGGTCTTCAGGGCATCACTGTGCTCTGCAATATATATATTAAAAAAAAATTACTCTGCTGACTCATGCTCTGCTCTCTGGAAACTGCAGCCCTCTTGGCAATCCCCTTCCTCTCCACCCTCCACCCCTGGCATTATTTCCCTCAACAGCCATTTCCCAGTTTTAATTTTTTTTTTTTTTTTAAATCAAACTACATCCAAAAGAGTATAGCTTCTGGAAGGCAGTGTTTTGTCTCCTCTAATCCTCCTGGGAATAGATGGAAGACTACAGAAAATCGTGCCTGGAAAAAACCCTGCAATATCTCTAGCTGCCCGTGTTCTACCCATGTGCAAGGCAGACCTGAATGTTATTTGCCCTCATTACTCTTGTAAAGGGACTTGAAAAGAGTTCGGCCGAGAATTGTGAACGTTTCAAAGCTACTTTTATTTCAAAGCTTTCTGGAAAACAATACAACTTAAAACATTCAATTGCTGTTTTTCCTAAACAATACTATTTTGGAGTGGGTTTTTTCCTATTGAACTGATGTTTTTACTTGGGATTTGTTTGTAAGATGAAGGCTAATCTGTTCTGTGAGTTGCTACATCAAGGCCTCTGATATTTTTTCCCTTTGGAAGATTCTTTTTTCCCTTTTTTCTGTGCTCTCAGTGCGAGCTAATGTGGAAAGTGCTCTGAGCATCTTTGGAACGTGGTTTGCTCAGAGGAGAAAAGACTTTCAGAACCAAGTTGTGTTTCCAGTGTCCTCACATCCATCATCTCTTTTCAGCCTGGTCTTCCACATCTGTTCTAGTCACTGACTGCTGTTTCCAAAACAACAAACCCCTCGGTGGTCAGGAATCCTGGTCTGACTTGGTAGCCTCAGGCATCCCCCCTGGGATGGGTGGATAAGTGGTGGGAGGGGACACAGGACTCTTAATCCCCCAAACATTAATAATGTTAGAGGGGTTTTTTAATTTTTATCTAAAAAACACGAGAAAAAACACAATAATACTTAACTTACCATTTTAAGAAGTGTGGGCAGCAGGATGAGGGAGGGGATTCTGCCCCGCTCAGGTGAGACCCCACCTGCAGAGCTGCCTCCAGCTCTCCAACATCAGAAGAATGTAGCGCTGCTGAAGTGAGTCCAGAGGAGGCCACAAAAATGCTCCAAGGGCTGGAGCCTGGAGCCTCTCTGCTCTGGAGCCAGGATGGGAGAGCTGAGGGTGTTCACCTGGAGAAGGCTCCACAGAGACCTTAGAGCCCCTTCCAGTGCCTAAAGGGGCTCCAGGAGAGCTGGGGAGGGACTTTGAACAAGAAATGGAGTGCCAGAACAAGGGGGAATGGCTTCCCACTGCCAGAGGGCAGGGATAGATGGGATATTAAGAAGAAATCCTTCCCTGCAAGGGTGAGGGGCCCTGGCATAGAGTGCCCAGAGAAGCTGTGGCTGCCCCTGGATCCCTGGAAGTGTTCCAGGTTGGATGGGGCTTGGAGCAACCTGGGGTAGTGGAAGGTGTCCCTGCCCATGGCAGGGGGTGGAACAGGTTGAGCTTTAAGATCTCTTCCCACCCAAACCATTCTGTGACTCCATGATTTTACTGTGATCACTTTGCCGTGTTTGGGATTTTCCTACTGCATCACCTTGGGAATTGGAGGTGGAGAACGATACAATCCTGTGTTTTTCCGAGGAGTAGCAGGTCAAATGTGAATCAATGTTAGCCTCACTCCTACTGTTACCAAGGTTTTTTCTGCATATGTTGTATACCTGGCTATACTTTCACGTTTCCTCTTCCCTTTGCTAGCTCAGAGTCATGGAACTACTTGAGACTGCTGAGGGGCTTTTCTCTTCTTTTAGCAGAAAAGCTCTGTCCTCAGTGATGCAGAAAAAGTAATGAAAAATACAAATGCAAATCAGTCATAGTCAGTTGTGTGATTAGGCTGAATAATCAATGTCTTCAAAGCCTGGTGTTCCCAAGAAAAAACCCTCATGTATTTTCTTCTAATAATGGCTGGGGACTGTTAATTCTGTTGTTTGCCCACTTGGCTCCTGTGGGCTTGTTCTCTTAGAATTGTGATGAGTCCCTGAATTTAGCTGGAAAGAGGAAAGTGATGCTCTCCACAGCATTTTGGGGAGTCAAGTACTAGCGAATCTACTGGCACCCCTGTTGCAAGTGTGCACACGTGCTCTTTGGGGCTAGAATTTCATTTCCTGGAATTGTCCCTTAATTAGGACCTGGAAATCACAAGATATCGAGGTAGGGGTTATATTTCTTATAGGATGCTCACTATAGACCAATTTGTCTCTTAGTGCAACTGAAGTAATGAGGTGAGTTTAGAGGGGTTTGGCGAAGGCTTGTCAGGGGTTTTTTGTACTTTTTTTCTTTTCTGTGGTAGTTGAGATTTGTGATGTTATGTAGACCTATTTGGCTGTTTCTCCATCTGGTTGTGCTTAGCTTGGTGACAAAATTCACATCCTGACAGAAAGGAGGAGGGTTGGCTATAAGATTGACTGAAGCTGCATCTCCTGCTTTGTCTCAGAAAGGCTTCTTGTGAGAAACTGGGAAGAAAAACAAAGTGGGCCAGAACTGCAGTTTACAACCTGAGCACCTATAAACTAATCAGCAGAGTTTTTCCAGAGTTTTCATACCGTTTGGATAGCTGGGAATTCTGGCCCCACACCTCCCTTCTGGAGCAGCAACAAGCAGCCCCCTTCAGCATTCCCTTGCCTGGGAAACGACACACTCGTTTAGTTTGAGGCGTTGCTTCTTCTCCAGCCAAGGAGCAGCCGTGAACTTGGGCTCCCTCCGCACCAAACACGTGGCTCCTTACAGCCATTCCAAGGGAAGGCAACTTATGGGACACTGTGAGAGAACTGAAACACTTCTAAACCTTTTTAGGTCTTTACTGGAGACAGAAATATAACAGGACTGCACGATTTCCTTCCATTTCTCCAGAACTTGGGTACACCAAGCCCGTGTGTGGGACTGTGTAATGCCATCACAGCCTCCTGGGAAAGTCACTAGTTTTCCATGACCTGGAGCACTTTTCATCTCTCTGCTTGCTGGGCTGTGAATGTTCCAGGGCAGGCACCATATTGTTTTGTTCTGTTTCTTACAATACTTGGCAAAGAGCAAAGAGAAGGCCGTCTTGGCTCTTTACCAGGTCTCCAAAGTGCTAAAATATTACTAACCTTGTAATAAATCTCAAATTTTTATTATTGTCTCACACTCCGCAGCTTATTTTGGCTCTGGGAATCTGCAAATTTGGCCCAAAAAAATGTAAAAACTTGTCAAAGTGGAGCAAATGAGAGCACCCAGCTTCAGTCTCTTTAGCAGGACACAACTGTGAATCACTGCTCCTTGGGGAGAAGAACACAGGATTTCCTGGAACCAAATTCAGGACTTGACAGAGCTGTTTGATCTTCAATTGATGTTTTGTTTTTGTTTTCTAAGCAGCAATAACATCATTTTTAGCTATAAACAGACCATTTTCCCTTGTCCTTGAAGTGAGTCATTAATTAGTTAATAACGTGAATTAATTACTGCCTATGCATAATTAAAGGGGCCATATTTGTTTTATCTACTATGTCTTTCTAGTGGTGCATTTTTATTAACAGTCTCTCAATATCCAGTTTTCCTTGCTCCCCTCAGGATCAAAATTTCTCCTTAAAGTCTGGTAAAACACCTGTGCCTGGGATGTAATGAAATGCAACCCTCAAGCTCACCCAGGATGAGATATGCAAAATAATTGCTCTTGGATGACAAAGAGAAGCCCTGAGGGCTTCGTTCACAAAAGGATGCCTTGTTTCTCTGGAAGGTTGGATCCCTGCCTGCCCTGCTCACCAGCAGCTGCGCTGTTATCCTGGGCTGGGAATTGCGGTGCTGAGTGCATGGCCTGAAACTTTTGACAATTGCTTGGGCAGATTTGGTGGCTAAATAAATAAACGGTTTGTCTAATTAATTACTGGGATCTTGCTGATGGGGCCATGGACTGTTCATGGTGAAAAGTTTATATGCATATTTCAAACTGCTAAAAGAGGACATTTCAAATGTCCTCAGATAAAAAAGAGCTTATTCTTTGATGGAGATTCTCCTGGTAGACAAGCAGGAAAGAAACAAAAGCCAAGCCTGCCTGGGAGTGCCTGTCCTCCTTCTGGGAAGACAATTTAATGCTTAGCTTGGGATCCTTGTGCTTGGCGCTTGCCTCTTCCCTCAGTGACCTGTGTCCTCTCTACACATGGCCCGTCAGGTGCCATGGTTTGTTCTCAGAATTAAGTTTCTGTTACCAGGGAGTGGTGATGCCTTAGGTTTTAACTTCCATATTTTTCAAACCCTGCACTGCCTAGTGTGTAACTGGCAAGTTTCTTGTAGCCTGTTCACTTCTGCTCTCTCATGCTAGGTAGACATAACAAAGCCTCTCCAGGCCTGCTCTCCAAGGACACTGAGATTGTCCTAGCCCCAAAATGTGTAAACTAACATCTTAAGAAGGGGGTAAACTTGGGGCAGTTATATCATTAACTGAAGTTTTAATTGGAGCATTAACCTTGATATGCAAGTGAACCAAACTTATAAAAGTGTGAAGAACTCGTGACTCGGGGTCCATCTTGGGATCCATCTTGGCAGTAGCCTCTGGCTCCCCAGGGTGTACCTTTGAAGGCCTTGCAAATAAATACCTACCTTTATTCCCTTACTCTGTCTAGTCTCTGGTTTTAGGTGGCTGCTTCAGGCATCAGTAGCAGTGAGTGAGATGTGCTGCACAGACAAGCAAACTTGCAGGAATATATCCCTCTGCCACATCCCTTCACCAAACTTGGAACAGAGAAGACCAGTGCTGAGTGAATATAAAAACCTATTCCATGTGTCACAGCATCTCTTAGTACCTCATAATTATTCCTTTATCACAGCACATCAAAAATGCTTCCCCCTGCCCAAACTGAATAGAAACCTGATAAATCCAAATGGGAAAATTAATCTGTTGGTTTCCTTTACTGAAGTGGTACAACTGCCTTGGTGATTCCAGATTGTTCTGGGTATTTTAGGGACTGATCCTTGGCCAGTCTGGGCCATTCTTGGGCATTTGTCCTGTGTGCAGTCTGAGCAGGTAGCTGGGCAGCCTAGGACAGTTCAGACATTTATTCTAAACAATGCAACTTTCAGATTTTCATCAGTTCTTTCACTATGTCCTTGCCCCCTCTCTGTGGGCCCGTGTGTAGCTGGGATCTCAGGAGTGCCTGACTGCAGCTCATGTTCTGCAGCAAAAGGATTTCTGGTATTCAAGGGTGATGTCTTGGGGTTTGGTTGTGCTTTTGTTTGTTTCAGCCTTTGTCAACTTGTTCATATAACACAAGGAGAACTGTTTACCTTAAGTTCAGGCTAAAAAATATGTATTAAAATTTGTCTTTCCTTTCTCTGGATTAACGTCTCCTCTTTCTTTCTCCTGCTGTCTCTGAAGTGGAACTATTTGGAGTTCTTTCCTGGCCTTACCTTCTATTTTTAGAAAATGACAAAATGTTTCATTTTGTGATTTGAGTTAGGGAGGTGTGTTTTATTATGGTTTTTTTCCTTTCTCTGTGACCAAGTGTGACCTGATTGTAATGCTGTGAGTGATGGGCTAATCCAGAGCTCCCTTCTCCCTTGCTGCCAGTCTCTGAAGGATTTGTTGTGCCCAAGTGTCAGACAAATCCATTCACTGCAAACAGGAAAAACTCCTTTCTTCCCATTTCTAGTGTGTCTCCCCTGGCCCTTTGTAATCACAGATCTTTGGATGTTTTGTTAAATGTAAATGTCAAATACACCCCACCCCAGCAGCCAGCTGAGACAAACATCTGGACAGAGCTTGCACAGATGGCCACTGGGCCTTTTTTGCTGAAGGTTTTTTTGGAGTCGGTTTTTTTCTTCTACACTCTAAGAACTGTCAGGAAGAAGTGAAACGTGGCGGGCTGTCACCGTGTGTGATTTGTGTGGGCCTTGGTGGGACTGCAGGGAGCTCAAGGAGTGAGGTCCTCCCTCCCACTGGAAGATCCAACCCTCGCTCCAGGCTGTGCAGCCCTCCGGAGGGGTTTGGGTGGGATTGGTGAGGGGGCTGCCCCTGGGTTAGTGCCATGGGATTGGGAGGGGCTGCCCCTGGGAGAGTGCCTGGCAGGGCTGTGCCGGGGAGCGCTGAGAGGTTGCTGGGACCAGAGGAAGTCTGGGATAGTGAGGAGGCAGCGAAGCAGCAATCCAAGCAGATTTGAGACTCTGCCAGCGACTAGCAATGGAAATCTTGCTGATAGGTGGCTATCAGCCCATCCTGCCCGGGTCAGCTTCCCGCAGGAGTGAGTCCTCCTTCCTGCTCCTGGCCCCAAGCACGGTCTGCTCCCAAGAGAGCTGATTGCAGCTTGGCCCGTGAGGTGAGGAGATTACTCCAGCATCAGCTGGTGTCATGAGCTCATTCCCAAATACTTTTCCACAAGCTTGAGATGCATTTAGCAGGTAAGGGAGAGCTGGCAACTGTCATGATTTGCAAAACAAAAAGACTCCTCTGCTCTGTTTAGTTCCTTCCAGTTTGTTTGACTTGGAGCTCAAGCCATATCAGCATCTCTTCACCCTGGCTTTAAACCCACCCTGTGAAAAGCTAATGCTGGCTTTGCTGCCTGAGTGTGGGATCACGAAAGCCAGAAGGGTCAAGGCAATTGAAAGTGTTGTGGAGAGCTTCCACAGCCCCAGAGGTACAAAGGCCACTGACTCACCTCTGTGTGTGGGATGGAAGAGTGTTTGAGACGATTGAAGAGCTGTCTGTTTGGCCTGGTTTTTCTGCTGCTGTCTCACTGGTCTCTTGGAAGACCTACCNAGAGTGTTTGAGACGATTGAAGAGCTGTCTGTTTGGCCTGGTTTTTCTGCTGCTGTCTCACTGGTCTCTTGGAAGACCTACCGAGCCACTCAAGCAGAGGTTGTTGACCTCTCTGTCCTCTCTCAGAGCTTTGTGTGCTGCCAGGAGTCAATGTGGACTTGACCTCTGACTGTGAGCCTTGAATGTACAAGTCCTGGGAGCTGCACAGCAGATACTGATACCTGTTCTCACTGCAGCTTCTTCCTCCTCCCCCTCACACCCTCTTTGATCTGGAGAAATCACCTGAGGCCATGAGCCAGCAGTGAATATGAACCCCACCAGCCTGGCAGCACGTTGTGTGTTCCCTGGTGTGCCCCAGGCCCTGGTGACAGTCCTTTGGTCCCTGCAGTGCTTTGGATCGGGTGAAACACTGCTCGCTGCTGTGCTTGCTGCTGTGCTTGCTGCTGTGCTTGCTGCTGTGCTTGCTGCTGTGCTTGCTGCTGTGCTTGCTGCTGTGTGGTTTGGTCTGGTGAGAGCAGATCCTTATTCCCCAACCAGGAGGGTGAGAAAATCCTCCCCATCCCCTTGTGTCTAATGAAAGCTTCCCAGTAGCTTGTGTGGGATGTGAGGAGTTTTATGGGGAGTCCCAGGTGATGGTCAGTGTCTGACACTGTCCCTGGTGGTCAGCGCTGCCCCAGCCAGCCGTGACCCCCTCAAGCTGTGTGTGGGGCGTGTGTGTGCTGGGGGATTGTTCCAGCCTCTGCCTGGGAAGAACCTGTCCCATTTATCACTGTGGAAAATATGTGCTTTGCTTCCTGAAAGCAACACTTTGCTGCTCTCCGGGGAAAGCTGAGCGTGAAGGGCTGCTGACAAGTGCGAGTGGTGATATTACTGCCTTCCTCCTCCTGTGCAGGGACTTGGCTGTGGGCAGGGCTGAGTCTGGATGCAAGGAATGAGGATGGGCCTTCTCCTCATGTGCTCTGAACTGGCCCACTCAGTGGCTGGGGAGGAGACGTGGCTGCTCGCCCTTTATCCAACCCAGTTGTCAAACATTAGTAGCTCAGCCTAACTTCCAGAGAAATGCATTGTCCCCACGGGGCTTCACGGAGCGCCTTGGCCTTGGCTGAGCGCAGCTGAAAGCACGTGAGCATCTGCTGGGCTGAGGCTGCTCCTGCTCTAATAATGTTGTCTTGGAGAGCCCCCTTCCAAGAGACTCTTGGACCTTGTGTTGCCTCATGTACTACTGCAAGCACAAATGAAGAAATAAGTTGTGAAATCCTTCTTAAAATCTTGTTTTACTGTGAACCTGGCCTCATGTGGTACTTGTAGACTTTACCTGTGGTTTAGGAATAGCAGAAACTGGGGAGATTGCATTGAATTTTTCTTCTTTATCACAAATTTCCTGGCTGAACCTGCTCAATTTTGCTTCCCCTATAAAATACGAGGAGGGATAAATGCTTTCTATCCCTACAGAGACTGCAAGGGCCCACACCAGTAGATGCTACTGGCAGTGGGAGGCTGTGACAACCAGCTCTGTGTGCCGACAGGTCCCTAATCAAAGCAGCTTGTCCCACCCTGGACCAAGTGGAACCAGAAATGACACTGACCTGGGAAGCAGGGAATGACTGGCTGCCATGCTTGTGAGGCCTTTGGACTTGGTGTGAGGTGTATCTAACAGAATTCACATAAGGACTGGGCTTGACAGCTCCTACAAAGCTCTTAAAATGAGGAGGTGAAACGGAAAAACTGGGTGAGGGAGGTTAGATTGAAAATCATCGCCTATTTGTCACTGGTTCAACGTAGATCCAGCACAGGGCTCTTCTTGCATCCTCTAAAGCCAAGGTGCTTCCTAGTCCCCACCTTTGATGCATAGTTCTGATGAGAAAATCACCAAGAACTCCAACGTGAATCAGATAGTATCCATTTGATCATGACTTGTTGGGCTTCAGTGGCATTGGACATGCAAGTAAAAGTTCCCTGAGAATCACGAGACCTGAGGCTGAAAGTGCTCTATCACAGAACAGTGTTGCTATTGTGAGTGCAACCACACAACAACAAGAAACTCATCTCCTGGTGATGAGCTGTGTGGGTGTTCTTGTTTTTAAACACAGATTTCCATATGCAAGAGATGTGGGCAGCTCCCACTTCATTTATCTCTGCTACGGAGCTCATGTGCAAACAACCCAGACTCCAGATCTGTTATTTCATGGTGATAACGTGAATGGGATCCCAAGGTACAGAGCTCCTTAAAGGAGGGTTAAGTGACCCTAAAACTTTGAGGGGCACTTTCTGCAATGATGCAAACTGAATTAATGGGACTTTTCCTGACTCTGGCTATATGTTGATTTAACCAAGCAACTACGGTCAGAATTTTCAGGGATTTTGTGGGAGGGAAACAATACAATGTCTCCTTTTCCACCATGCTTTTCAAACAATTGGGTAAGGCATCTGAAACGTGAAGAGTTTTATCGTAAAATATTGTTCTTGGCTGATTCTCATGTTCTCCTTCCAGCACGTAGCTCTCGCTTGATGTTTTTTCTCCTGTATCTGTGCTATGCAGATGACATTACTGTGATTAAATGAGAGAATACAAGGAAAAACTGAGTCGGCTGAATAGGAAATGGTGTGTCTGCCCCTCAGTGCCAGGCAGGTCTTAGTGAGCTTTTGGATCAAGTTATTCCATGGCCCTCCAGGCTGAAGCTTCCAACAGTACCCATCCTTGCTGTTACTGCAATGATGAGTAACTCTAGGGAAGGGTGTAGTGGGGAAAATTGGCAGAAAATCTGCTCGGGAACATCTCACGTGTTCACATTGTGGGTACAGGATTCATCAGCGTGCCCCACATGAAAAGCATCTCTCCAGTTGTGTGTTTTCTCCCCTGGCAACTTTCTCTGAAGCAACAGAAACCTGGTTTAGATCTCTGATTTAAAGGAGTCTTTTTCAAAGCTTGGTGGAAAGGCAGGGGGGTACGTGGGGAAGGAAAGGAAGGTTCTGGGTATGCCGAACCTGAAGGTGGAACCCAAAGCTTCAGGGTGCCAAATTTAATGTCACAGAAGGCTGCTTTTCCCAGAGGAGTTTCCCCAGCTGTCAGTGAATATGGAGGCCACTTCTCTGCCTTCTAACTTCTTCTACCAACTTTTCCAGCCCACCTGATTTTATAATCAGCCCTCTGCCTGTCCAGCCCTGCCTCTGACAACTCTCCTGCTCGTGGCACTCCTGGGAAGGATTAATCCTTATTGTCTCCCTTCTGTTCACAGTGGTGGTGCCCAAGAAAGGACAACTTCAAAAAGGCTAAAAGGGAGAAGAGCTTGTCATAATTCAGGTGTCCAACTGCCCTTCTAGGCAGTTCAGCTGAAGAGTGAAAAGGGTTACCAGGGCAGCAAGGAAACCTGTGGAGTAGTTCCCTGGCACTTTAAAGCCAGACATAACACAGAGTGAAAGGCCTGGCTCTCAAGCCCTTTGGAGGAATAAGGAAGATCTCCACCAGCAGTGGATCAGCTTTCCATGTGTTCCGGCAACAGCCACAAGTTCATGGGCAGAGGAGAACTTCCCTCTGTAGCAAAGGCTTAAGAAAAACAAAATGCAAGAGCGAGAAACTAAAGGCTTTTCCCCTACTTTCAAAACGAAAACTAAGCCAAGTGATGCATTTTTTCCACTGTATTTTTTTAATGGATCTCTGTCCCATAACTCAAGTTTCCTGAAGTGATTCCATTTCTCAGGGTCATCCTAAGGCTGCAGATCCTTGTGGTATCGCTCTTCCAGCAGCCTCCCTGGCCCAGTGGGCCTGCATCTGAAATCTGGGAGGGAAGCTCAGGAGCAGTGATAGCTTGTCCCTGTGCCAAGCTGTGCTTTTCTTATTACTCCCAGTATCTGCAGCTATCCCCTCCTGTGCTTTGGGGCTCGCAGACCAACACATCACTTGCAATTCTCAGTTGGAAATGGAAATTTGACCTCATGGTTCGAGGTTCAGAAATTAATGCTGAGACACCATGACTGTATGTGCTATCTCAGGGTCTGTGGAGCACCTGGCAGGATGGCATTCACTCCTTGGCTGGGTGACTTTAGCCACTGGTTAGTTTCTCTAATTCATTTAGGAGGCTGGAGTTGCCCTTTGTGAGTGCCAAGCTCCACTCGGAGCACCAGAAATTGGTGTGACAGCCTTAAAGAGCCATGGGCTAAATTAGTCCCTCACTACAGAGAGGGACTGAATAATTTCTTTGTACTCAGCTGACTGGTTAACTCTAAACACTTTTATTCTGTACTGACCCTCTTCTCCCCATTATTCTCCCTTGTTCTCCAAATGAGTCCAAAACAAAGACTCAAACCAGGAACTGCAGCAGGGGTGAAAGCTGAGAGCCTCGGTCTGGCTGTCATAGAAGAAATCAATTGGCCTTTGTACTCTGGAGATAAATAGCACAGGGGGATAAGGCTTTGTGGCTGAAGATTGTAAGTTCACAAACGTTATCTGCTTTGAGAAAAGCAAATATTTGATCAATCACACTGGATGGAAACTTGGGGGGGTATGTACATAATCTTGAATTTGTGCTGTCATTGTTAGATGTGGTCAGGGCTGTCTCTTTGGCTGGAACTGGTGTGTGAAGGGTCGAGTCAGCAGGATGTGAACTGCCTCTGATAGAGGAGGGTAAGAAATTCAGCATAAAAAAGGCCAACAAACCCAAAATTCCCCAAAGGAGAAGCTTTTAGCTTCCACTTCCTCAGAGATCTTCTGGAGGTAGATAATCAGTTGTAGGTCTATCAGGGAGAGGAGGTAGGAAGAAAGGGAAGGTCATGGGGTAAATCCTGCTTGCTGCAGCACTTCCACGGGCTGGGAAGCACTGGTGGTCAATCCTAAGGACTGCTTGCAGTGGGAGAAACATTTTGAAAGGTGCACAGAATTGCAAAGCAAGGGAATTTTTTGGTGCTTTGTTCCATGTTTTTGCTGCCAGAAAACAAGATGAGGCCGCTCCTTGCAGTTTGTTTCCTAAGGCTGTTTCTGTAATGGTTACTTTATTAGAAGGGAAACAGGAAAATTTAGAGGAAGGGAATAAAAGCTCAGCGTGATCATCGTTGTTTACCATGCAGGGACATCTCTAAGTGGTCCAGAGCAAAGGTTCATTTTGCCCAGCATCCTTCCTCCACAAGTGACCAGTGTTGGGTGCAAAGGGGAAGCACCCAAGGCCTTACCCACCAACATTCCCCAGTCCAGCCTGGGAGCCTCTAAAGGCTGTGTCTTTGGTCCAGTTTATTCTCTTCTGAGATGGCTACCAGATAAATTTTCGTATGTTCCTTTTCTACCTGACAGCATTTTACATTCCAGAAATTCTTTCAATAGCTTCCTTTTATGAGGCTAAATATATAAAGGCATTAATGGCACTGAAATAAGTTCATTGTCAATATATTTTCTCCACAAAGCAAGAAATGCCCACTTTTATTATTGCAATAGATCTTAGAGACCAGATCACTCATGGTCTTAAATCAGGGTGTTTCCACTCAGACTGATGAGTTGTTCCTTGCTTTTGTCAGCAAACCAGCTGAGAATTGGCTCATGCACCAAACCAACATATGTGTGGGTGTAAACCCAGACAGGGTAAAAATAGCCTTTGGTACCTCTTGGTGTGTGATTTCCCTGCCTTCCTTTAGACCCTGCTGAGAACCAAAATTTGACCAAATACTGCTGTCCCCAGGAGAGCTTGATGTACCAGACAACTGCTCATGAAAAATGGCAGGCAAGGTTCCTTCTCCACTTGCAATAAGTCTGATTTCAAAGGTGTTTTTCCTGCCAAGTGTGAGCTCTCTCCTACTGAAAAGCAGTGCCAGATCAAACCTCTCCAGTCTGAGGTCTAAGCCAAAAAAAGACTCTTTGTCTTTTAGCTCACACATCAGAACGATGTATAATATTCCATAGTGCCTGCTACAGGACACCAAAGAGTTAAGCTGTTGCTTTGGCTAAAACCTATCTAGGAAAAATGCAATAAATTTAATTCTGCTATCTCTGGATTCTGTGATGGGTCTGATGGCAGGAGGTGTTGGGCTGGTGGCTGCTCTACATTCTGAATTATTGGTAGTTAGTACAAACACATGCAGTGCCTTTTTCTACATCTTATTCTAACATTTGTGTGATTTTTGCTAATAGACTTCCCTCTTTCACCACCTCCATCTTGCTTTCACCACCTGGTGTGTCTCACACCTTCAGAGTGTGGGCAGCTCCTGAGACAGGCTGTCAGCCTGGGACCAGGGCGAGCTGCTCTGAAAAGGGAAAGGAATCATTGAAGTGATTGAGTGGCTGAGGAGAGATTCCCTCTTTAACACTGAAATTGTGGATTTATGTGAACTGAACCACTGAGATTATCAGCTAAGGTACTTGTTCATTTGTTTCCATCCTCCCTCCAAAATCTTATGGTGGTGAATAAAAGATGGAGGAACCCAGACCTGCTCTGGCACCAGGGGAGGCTTGGAGAAGAATTTATTGTGAGGGTGGTGAGGCCCAGAGTGCCCAGAGCAGCTGTGGCTGCCCCATCCCTGGAAGTGTCCAAGGCCAGGCTGGATGGGGCTTGGAGCAGCCTGGGACAGTGGAAGGTGTCCCTGCCCATGGCAGGGGGTGGGATGAGATGGGCTTTAAGGTCCTTCCCACCCAAACCCATCTGTGATTCTGTGATCCAGACAAGCAGTGCCAGCATCCATGTGTGGATGAGGACAGGGGCTGATGCTTGGTTTTGTTTTTGTTTGGTTTTTTTAAATTCAAATAAACATTGTAGTCCTATTCTTTGAACGGTTGAAAGACATGGGAGCCTCTTTTTCCCAGACACTTTTTCTGGGAATCTGTGCTCCCTCCCCAGAGCGCAGGATAAACAAACTAGAAATTTTGGGTTTTCAAATCAAGATAAATAACTATTGTTCTGCCCTCCCCCCTGCCTCCTTCCCTTCCCACCATCTCCCAGCTGCCTTCCCTCCATGAGAGCATCCCTTGGGAGCTCCTCTGTCCCAGCTGAGGACAGAGACTCCTCTGTCCCTGTGCAGTCCTCAGCACATCTCCCGCTGAGGCACAAGGGCAGCACTCATTAAGTTCTTCCCTCTGTGTCCAGGGCTCCAAAAACCAGCCCCAAATCAGAAAAATGTTGGTTTGTGGCTTCCAGAGCCTCTGCAGCCCATGAGTAACCAGTGCCATGGCCTGAGGTAGGCTGCAGCCTGGGTTAGAGCTGGATGCCACTGGGGAATAATGGATGATGAACTCCTCTGTTTTACACTTAAATAGGATCCCACGAGCTTACCTTGCAAAAGCTTTATCTTTTCAGGGTTTCCCATCAGGAGCTAGTTTTATATAGTCCCTGCTAGAACAGATCTCTTCTCAGGGCTCAGGGACTTGGACAGGATTTGTGTTCATTAGCTGTTGTGACCTGTGGTTAAAACGGGAGGAGCAGGAAATGAGGGTGTCTGGTGTGGCAGGGGCTGGAAAATCTCTTTGCCAAAAGAAAAAGCTATCTCAAACCACTAGACCTTGCCTCCTAGGAGAGGAGGAAGAGGTGGCAGCATCCTCAGAGTCCCAGGAAAGGCTAGAATGGCATACAGGGTGCAGATGTGATCATAAATTGATATATAAGGTGGTGATGGCTTTTCACCAGACAAAAAAAAATGCAGTAGGGTGCTTGGCTAACTGTAATCACTCAGGCAACTTTGGGGGTGCAAGAACAGCAAGTGTGGCTCTGCATCCCCACATGGTTGCAGGAATTACAGGGAAGAAGTGTTTATTTGGACTGAGTAAATGGGATGGTGCTCGCTGCCTCATCCCGGAAAGACTGAGCTGCTGCCAGCGACTGTTGGTAGTTTGGCTTCTCTTGGAAGTGTAAAATGGCTGTAAGAGGCTTCAGGGGAAATGAAGGGAGGTGATCCCAAACAGAGAGAAAGCTGAAAAATGCTGGCAATACCAGGTACAAGCACCACTGCTCCGATCGTCCCTGGAGCTCTGCAGGGAGATGTTGATGTTCCTGTAGTACAAGGAATGGTGCTTGAGCCCTTTTGCCGGCTGTGCCTTTGTGTTCTGTCTTTGGGAGAGGTACACAGCATCTCCCCTGAGGCATGTGGGATTTGGGAGCATTTTCTTCTCATAAAGGACCCTGTTTTGCCCCGAGGTAATAATGGGCTCTGATTCCCAAACCCCTTTCCACATGGGGACTCTTTCCATAACAAGAACCAGATTGGTAAGTGAGGGTTGCGCTGGAGCTATTAATTAAAAATAAAAAGGGAGACTTAGGCCCTACTTGGTGGAAAACAACCAATTAATGAATCTCATTCTCAAAAATCCAGGGAGGAAGGCTCCACAGGTAAGTCTGGAGAGCAAGCATAGGAAAGCATGAAAGTATTGCTTAATATATAACCAAAGTCATCCTTGGTGCGACTTAAGCCTCTTACTACTTCTACTATCCACCACAACCTCTGGGGAAGGATGAATCCGTTCCTCTGTCCTGAGCGAATCTGAAGGTCACAATCATCCATCTTCTAGACTAAACAATCCTCATTCTTTCACTCTTTCCACATAAATCGTGTCTTCTCTCTCTTGTCGCTGATCCCTGTTGGACTCTCTCCAGTTAATTCCCATCCTGGTCCCTGGGAGCAGTCACCACGTTCCCAGCTTCCTCTTTGATGTGAAATCACAGCCTGTGGTGTGGAATTGCTGGGTGAAAGTGAAGGTCTGGGGTTACCCAGGGCAGGCGTGGGGACAGTGGGATGGAAATTTGCCTCTTGGAAAATGAAAATATAAGACAGGACGTGCGAGCAGTTGCTTACACGATATTCCTGCACTGACCTCCACTGAGTCTGGGGATGCTGGTGGCTGATATGGGGAGCAGAATTCCCAGGAGGGAGGGGATGCCTGAGTGCCAGCCCAGGAGAAGCTGTCCCATAGCGATACGAACTGATCAGATCCCATGTGTGCTGACATTCCTCTCCGACCCACACCCCATTTCTGCTTCCCAACAGTTTGCACCCAACATGTGTATTCTTTTGAGATCAGAGCTGCTTTATTGCTGAACCCTGGGGGCACGACTAATAAAATCCAATTTTCCCAGCTCCTAGTCCTTAAGGCAAGTTCCTTCTTCCTCCCCCCACCTCATCTGTCCATTTTTATCTCTGAGATAAGTATGTGTTAAAGAGAGCCTGGTTTGATGTTTCACTGTGAGGTTCATAGTTCTAGGTCCTGGATCACACAGACACTTGAACATGAGCTTAATTGTTGCACTTGCAAATAGAGACCAGACTTGCTCGTGCGTGAGAAAACAGCAGGATACAGAGGTGTTGTGGGGTGCCAGGCACTGAGACATTTGCCTGATGCTGATCTACATCTGCATTTACTGTGCTTGGAGCTGGGCAGTGATGTAAAACTCCGCCATGGTGCAGCAGTGACACAGCCAGTTGTCCCACTGTCCTTGCTCTGGAGCATCCATCCTGTGGGGCAGTTCTATGGCACCAACAGCTCTGGTCTCTTGCAGCATAAGCTTTTATCCCAGCTTGACCAATGCCTGGCTTTTCCCACTGCAGCATCCTCCAGGTGCAGACAAAACCCAGCTTTTGTGCCCGGGATGGCCAGGCCCTGTTTATAATCCACTCTCCTTGTCAATAATCAAGGAAAAGTGCTGATAAGACTTGTTTGCTCTCTGTGGGTATCCCTACCTGGCTGCTATGCAAAGCCCCCAAGAGCAAACAGAAGAGAAATGGGCCATTTCTGGGACTGCCGGAATAAAAGCAGGACGGCCACGCTGTGTGTGGAGCCAAATGCTTTGCATAGTTGTGCTGTCAGCAAACACAGGCAGCCAGAGCAGGGAACCAGGCGCTGGCACAGCTGCTTTCTTAGCTCCTATTTGCCTTTGCATTTGTTATCTTGGACATAAAGAGCTCTGCAAGCCAGGGATTTGGGCAGTTAACCTCAAATAAACCCCAAAAGGCTTACTTCAGTGAAGTGTAACAGAGTCTGTTGAACTTGATGGAGCTGGGCTTTCTCTCTCACCGAGGGTGATTTGGACTCTCAAGGTTCGCTGTTTCCTGGAAGTTAATGGCATTTGGGGGCACTTTTTGCTTTGTGTGCAACTTTTCATTACTGCTTTTTCACCTTGGCTTTGTGTCTGGCTCCTCTGCACACCTGAGTGTGTGTACACGTGTGAGGGAGAATAGGCAGCAGTGAAAGGATGCCCCGCTGCAAAGACAGATATCTGGGCTTGCTGGGAAATATCCTTTCTACTCAGACAGACGGCAAATATTTGACACTGAGCAAGAAAATCAGGTGTGCTGCTTGACAGAGAAGGTCTCTGCAAAAAGAGATTTGACCCACCAGCAGATCCTTTCACAGCTTCACCCAGCCCCAGCACTTAAAAATACTGTTTAGGATCAAAGTACCCTGCAGGCAGCTGGTTTTGTTTCTTTAAACAAAACCCAATCATGCTTTATAAGGCCATCAAGCTCCCAAAGAGTGGCTTGGGGAATACAGCTGTAGACGGATAGCGATGGGATGAAATGGAACTGTTTGGAGAGACCACCAGCAGCTGACACAGTTCACAGGCAGGGCTGGTGCAGGAGCTCTGCTTCCACTCCTAGAGCTGGTGATTCAGTGGTGGGTAAAGGGAGCTCACAGCGATTAGAAGTGCTGGTCTCAGCTCCTGGCAGGCACAGTGACTTGGATCATTTCCAGCTCTAATGCTGATTTCTTGAGGACTTTTGGGTGTTCAGGTGCCGGCTGGAAAATAAGCTTTATCATGGACTGTTGGAAAGGGAGACAGGAATTGAGGTTAAATATAAGCTTTGACCGAGCAGGAGTTATCCAGATGGGTCTGTTCTCCTGCTCTATGTAATCACCAGCAATTGAGAGATCACTGAAATAAAATACAGATCCAGCCATTTGGAGGCTCTGGAAGATAACAGCCTGGCTGCATCTGCTGCATCTCCTAAAAGCACCAAGCTGTTCTATACAGCTTCCAGGACTTGTGATATGACCTGACTGAGAGCAGCAAACCAGAAATAAAGCATCCCCCCCTTGGAGTGGCTTCTGGACAAAGACTGGTCCCATCCCCTGTTGGAAAAGCACAGCCAGAGGCAGGCAGGAACAGAGAGAATCAAACCCCTTTTGAAACCCTCTTCTTAATAGGATCAGATCCAAGCCACAGTTTGAGAATTCAGAAGCCCATATCCCACTCTCTGGTTGTCCTTGTTGTCAAGCAGGATTTCTGACTATTTTATCCCTTTATAAAGACGAAGCAGCGCTGTGTGTTTACAGCTCTCCCGGTGACTTCAATAAGCCTGACTGACATCTCTGTAGGAACACAGTGGAACCTGACATAGCTCGGCTCTAGTCTCGGGTCTGCACTCTTCAAACACACACAACCTATCCTGAGCCTCTGCTGGCTTTCTGCTGCCCCTGGTTTGTGGTTGCTGGGTGCACGGGGAAGGGAGAGGTGCTGATGGTTGTGCCTGTTGGGGAAGTCTGAGAGCTCCGATTTAACCCTGACAGAGCCCCCAAGGCACAGTGATTTCTCCTCTCCTTCCTGCTGAGGAAAGGGCAGGATGTTTATATGCTGCTCAGCTAAAGGTACCCAAATCCTGAAAATCTTACTCAATTTTGCCTGGTACTTGGGATTTCTCGTTGCCATGTCCGGTATCAGTGGATCCAGCTGAAACCTGACGTCCCTAAACAAACCTTGTCTTCAAAGCCCGACTTGCAACATCCTCCGCAAGGTTTCTGGCTTGGCATCGCCCTGCTCAGAGTTTCTTTGAAACACTCCCTTGTTAGCTCGGGAACAGGATGCATCGCTTGGATGGGTGTTCACAGCCCCCATGGCTGCCCAGGGGCCAAGCAGCGAGGGGATTTATGAGACGTGGAGAACAGAGCCCGGAGGAAAATATTGGGTAATCGGAGAAGCGGCCTCGAGGAGCCAGTCGGGCTGTTTATCTCAGCCCCAGCCTCCCCGGGGAAGGCAGCTGTACCGTGTCACCTCCGACGCACGAATCCCTGCCCAGCCTCATTCACGAAATCCCACAGGAGCCTACATTTGTGAGGGGAGCCCTGCCCAGGTCAGGCTGGGACTCGGCGCAGGCGGGTTCGCTTATCGGAGAGGCTGTGCCCGGGCTGGAAGCACAGAGAGCTCCTTCATCCCTCCCTGCCCGGGCTGGGGCTGCTCAGCTGAGGAGCCTCTGCCTCCCCCCGTGTGTGCGAGGTTTGGCAGCAGCAGGAGCAGACCTGCCACGAATGCTGTGTGCAGGAGGCGGGCACCAGCGGGTGGGACAGAAATCCCCCGCTGCCCACGTCTCGAGGCACGAAGGAGCAGGGAAATGGTGTTGGGAGCTGCCTGCCCCACATCAGCTCCGTGCAAGCGGAGCAGTTTGATTTTCAGTGTGGTGCTTTTTGAATGCCATCACCCAGGGGCCCGGGGGTCACTCCTGCTCTGCAGGAGCAGCACAGCTGCAGGTCAGACCCTCAGGCCGTGTAAATCGGGTGGAGGGTGCTCAGTTCTGGTGGAAAGCGTGGTCACCACCTGCCCACTGCTTTACCTGGATTAGCCGTTTACAGCCAGTTGCTCTTTTTATGGATTCAGTGTCTGGTTTTCCAACATAATTCTTCCTTTCCCTGTCTCAGACTCTGTTGAGTCTGGCCCCTCGCTCTCTGTAATTGAAATATAAGCATTGCTGTGCATCAGACAGACCTGGGGTTTCTTTCTGGGTTTCTTCCTGCCTTTTTTTTTTCTAATTTCTTTCATGGTGACCCATGGGATTATGGCTGTAACTTTAAATACCTTCCAGCACCACCAGCTGAAATGAGGTTGGGGAACAGGGAGAATTAAAATACGCTTCAAAGGACTACACAGGAGGAATACAAATAGAAACAGATAGCTTGAATTTAATCTTTTATAGGCTATTTCTTAGAGAATAATATCAGCTCAGGAGGGGCTAGTGCCTGTAAGGGTAGAAGGAGACAGCTGCCTGCTACCTCCTCCTCTTCCCAAAGTCCATTATGGACAGGTTTCTGTGCTCCAGAGTGGGCAAATGCAGGGTCACACTTTTTTTTCAGCTCTCCCATCAAACTGTGTTGCCTGAATGCACACCTCTGCCTGGCAAGGCATCCTTCATTCCTCTCAGTGCAGGCCTGTGATCCTAAAGAGGACTAAAACGAAATAAAACCCTCCGCTGGAATGGATGTTCTGGTTGTACCCACTGATGGTCTCCAGCTCAGCAAGGTGCCGACCTGTGCAGGGCAAAGCAAGCACAAAGCATGAGCAGCCTGTGAAAACACCACACCAGCCTGTTCCTGGGGTGGAAAATCATGTCCAAAAAAAGGCTGTAACAAGTGCTGGAAATTCAAACTGAAAAGTTAATAGCAAGAGTAAAATAGCAAAGCGTGTGTTTGCCTCCACCCGTTGTTTACTGAAGGCACATCTGAGAGCCAGAGCAGGCGCCCTTGGCTCCTGCCTGTCATTTATCACGCACCAACCTCGGCAACAGGTCACTGGCCCTGGCTCGGGATGGAGTCACTCCTGCATCTTCAAAAGGCACAAATCATTGCAAGACAGTCAGAAGAAATTGTACAATCCCAGTGTTTGGGGCCAGGCCCCAGGACACCTGGACTCGGCAGAGCTGTGGTGATTTACGTGAGGTGCTCCAGGGCACGGACCCTCTGCTCGTGCATCAGTCAGAGAGTTGCTGTCACCAGGAGAGCTTCCCCAAGCCACTGAGGGCTGTGTCCTGAGCAACATCCTTCTTCACGGCAGGACAGGAAGGAGCTGGATGGGATGGCACCCTGGGAGGCCTGGCACAGGGGGCTTGGGTATCCTTACACCTGCTGCTGCTCACCCGCCTTTGAAGCTGCAGAAACATCTCAAGGGTGCACTTGCCATGGGTGATGGTGCTCTGTTGGCCTGGGGGATGTGGGCTCACATCCTGCTGAACCAGGGAGGTGTTGGACAAAGGAATCCAAGTGAAAAATAGCGTTTGGTGCACTTAAAGCAAGAAGATAAACTGCCTCAATCAGGTGTGTTTACAACTTAGTCACATCATCCACGCTGACCTCTTCCTTACCCACAATTATCCTCCCTGCACGTAAAACCCCTTTTGTGCAAGGCTGTAAGATTAAATAGGTGCATTAGGGCCTTTTGTGTATTTGGAGGGATTACCCTGCAGTGCTGGTTCTCCGAGTTTTAGCTTAGCAAGGGAAAACCCAATGTCAAAATGCTCAGGTCCTCAGGATCATGGCTCTCCCTCTCCTTGTTCATTTTCATTTTCCCCCTACCTTTTTATCCAAAGCTAGTTCACCAAATGCAACTGGTCTCTAATCTAAAAGAAATGGAAAAAATGGAAGATAGCATCTCCAAAAGAAGCTGCAAACACGGGAATGAAAAGCTGGGTGGAGTGGACCACTCACCTCTTCTGGATGATCCTTTTCCAGTGTTGGGAAATGTGTTTATTCTTATCCAGAAACCGCACAGTGACTACCAGCCTCCCCAGATTCAAGCCTCGAGCTCTCTCCCCGAAGTCAGTGGCTGTATTTGCATGAATCATTAAAAAAGGGAAGAGTTTTGCTGTCTCCAGCAAGTTCTCCTGTGCAGGGCGATGGGTGGGAGACTCAGTCACAGGCGGGTGCTTACGTCTGTGCCGCATATTTCACAGCAGAGCTGTAGGTTTGCTGACTGTCACCTCACGTAGTTCCATGGTTACATCTTTTCCTAAATATAGGAAAAGCCTGGTAACCGCTGACATCAGGAGGTCCCGTTTCCAGTCAGCCCCTACCACCTCATCAGCTTTTAAACCGTGCAGATTTACAATATTGTAAACTAGGAAATAGGGAGGTGGGGAAGGGAAGGCTCAAAGGTAAAAAACACGTACAGATAAACGTAACATGAAACAAGAACAATAAAGGTAAGGAAAGAATCTGAAGAAAGGTGCTGGGTAGTGACATAAATTGTCATTATTAAGAAAAATAAGGGCTGGGGAGGATGGAAAAGACCATCTCTGGTTCTGCAGATGCTCTGCAGTGGTGGGAAGCACGGGCGTTGCTGTGACACTTCTTGAAACTCTCACTAACATGTAACTCATAGAGAAATTAGCATTAGCAAGGGGTATTTATGAGCACAGGAGCAAAAACTGCACTGAGCTTACCTTGAGACATCCTGTCTGTCTGCCAGGTCTGCCTGGAGGGGTTTGTGTTGGCTCGCATCCAGCAGGGCTGGATGCATGAGCCGGGTGTTTGCCTCTGGAAATGGAGCTTTCTGTGCACGGCTGCTGTACAAGGCGCAAGCACTGGTGAGAGGAGCTGCACTTGTGTGACAGTGCTTGACCTCTGATGTGTTTCTGGGTCGAACTGGGCTTATGGGTGACACCAGGGCTGCAGGGGAGTTGTTCAGGTCTCGCTGTCTCCTGCTGTCCCCATTCCATCAAAGCTGCTGCCAGGGCAGCTTCACCAGGCACCTGAAGTGCTCATCAGCGGGGTATCCCCAGCACCTCAGCATGGCAATGGTGGTGTTCAGCTCCAGTGAATACCTTGGATATTTGAGCAAGAGGCAGATTTCAGTACCTGCTGGGCTTTCTGAGCCGCTCACCAGCATTCCCAGTATGTTTGGAAGTACTCCAGGGAAGCTCCTTCTCATCTGCAAAGCAGAATTGGAGCCTAAGCCACCTTGTGCATCTTGTAATTCCCCTCTTTTGCCACAGACCGGGGAGAAGCGACATAAACTGTGTGATTACCCAAACTTGGGTGATTCCTGCGCTGCATCTTGTCCAAGGAGGTAGGAAGGAAAACTGAAAATATTCGTGCAGTTGCGCAAGCTGGAGCCAAGCAGCGCTGTAAGAATGTGTGTGATTAGATCAGGACCAGTTGCTGTGTGTTAGCTCTCTCCCTGTTAGCACATCTGCCAGTTCATAAATGTCCATGGAAGCAAAAGGCTGCATCTGCCTTTAATTGGGACAGATAAACTGCAGGCAAGCCAAATTCCTAGGCATGCCTGCACATGTCTGTGCAGAGCTATAGCCTCTCTTGGTGATCTCATTTAAACATAGTCAAAATGATTAAAAGATGCCCTTCCCTTTTGTTTTGAAATGTAATTTTCACTCAGAAAGTAATTGGGATGCTCCTGACAGCTGTGCAGCACACTGTGTTAGTGCATCCCCAAGCAGATCAGAAAATGAATTAAGTGTTGGGCACGGCTAGGACTTAAAACTAAACTAACTGGTATTCTGTCTGGAAATTCTGATTTATAAGAATTGAAACTATTTGGGGGAATAGGTATTCCCCTGAATTTAGAAAGAACCCAATTGGTTCAGCACTGCAGTGATCTAAATTTGAAACATTTTTTTCTGGATAGAAACAATGCTTTATTTGGCTTATATTAAAAAGCTGGAGAGCATTATATAAAAAAAAAAAAAGTCAAAATTGAAGCAAAACATCTTGAAAGCATTATAGCAGAGTCTTTTGGATAATAGCATTGTGAACATTTTAGACATATACAAAGCTTTGCTTGAAGACAGATGCAGAAATATCGAGACCTTGACAATACCTCCAGCACGGGAAGAGCATTTTGCCACCAGTTCTAGGAGGCACAACCTTCCCATCCTGCTTTTGGGTGACCTGAGGGGCAGAGGCAGATGGAGCACGTCTGGGGATGGCAGCTGAGTTTCCAAATCCTAGGCCAACTCCCAATTACTGAGATAACACTGATCCTTTCCCTTCCTCCCCCTTCATCCCCAAAAGGCTCACAGGAACTGCTGACCCTGTGGGTGCTGCTGGCTCCCTGCTGACCAGATCACCCCTCTGGCCATGTCCCAGGCTGGGTGAATCACCCTGGGTGGCTCCAGGCTCCCATCGCTCCTCCCTCCAGCTCCAGCTCCTAAGGAGGAGTGGGAAAATGCGCATTTAAAGCTAACCATGGTCACTTGAGTTACAGGTACCAAAGCAGTGTTTCATGGAGGGATTAATCCATTCCAAACCTGCCCTCCAGATGGGTTTCACAGATCTTCTATTTGTCTTAGTTCAAACAAAAAAAAAATTTATTCTCTTTGTACCAAGCAGCACTACTTTGGAGAGATGAAACACTGGGTATGCCAACAAGGTTTTCCATACAAGTTGCTCATGCCATTTTCAAAGGGGAGAGAAGATGATTTCAAGCAAGAAGGAGGTTGGCTGAGAGAACCTCCCGAGGTCTTCCCCAGCCTGAATTTTCCTTGTGATCCCTTGGCTGTGAGAAATGGTTTGGGCTTTATTTTCATTCTTTAGGGAAGTACAGGTAGATCCTCTCATCACTTGTAAAAACTCTTCTCAGGAACCGTATTTGTTGTTTTTGTGACTTTGATGCAGAAGAAGAGTAGATGGGCAGCTGGCAGGAGGTTTGTTTATGACTCCAGTGGTGTCTGGACTTGCTCTGGTGTTTGTGTCTCCAAAGTCTGACTCAAACCCAGTTCAAGCCAGTGGAAAGAATCCCAGCAGCTTAGCAGATATAAAGCTGCCACTCTGGGAAGGATAAACTTTTGGTAACACATCCTTTCATAAATCTCTCTTCTTTCTGACATGCCGGTGACTCTCCTCGGGCAAGGGTTTTACTGGTGGTTATTGGGGCATGCACAAACACATTTCATCCTGCTGCTGCTACCCAGATGACGCTGCACCATCGCAACAGATTCTGGCACCAGTGCTGTACCCTCTGCACACACCAAATAAATGCTCTGCCCTGCCCTTGGGCTGTGCCTGGGCCTATCTTCCTCCATGTGCTGCCCTCTTGCCTTTGCTTTGAGATCACAGAATGGTTTGGGTTGGAAGGGACCTCCAAGCCCATCTCATCCCATGGGCAGGGACACCCCCCAGTAGCCCAGGTTGCTCCCAGCCCCATCCAGCCATGTGGCTCTATCTCCTTGGCCACCTAAATCTGTTTGTTCTAATGCTGCTGAGATCCTGTGAAGGGCACCCACGGCCTCCATGGTGTCTCCCTTTCCTAATCCAAGTACAATAAAATCCTCACTTAAATTTATTACCACTCTGAAAAACCACTGTTCTCCCTAAGAGTAAGGACAAGGCTTACGGAGAGAGGTGGCACATTTCATCAGACCAAACAAGATGGGCAAAACAGACAAGCTTTTTGCTCTGCCAGACTTTCCTTCGGGCCTTTATTAAGCGATTTCTCCACGGTCTCCCCTGTGCAAGGACAGCTTCCCTTTGGATGTGTCCGCAAGGTCTGCGGTTTGTAAGGCAAAGAAATGGTTTTGATAATCCATAACTCGCTTAACAAGGACTCCCCACACAAAAATGGTTGCCTGTCTTCAAAGGAATGCTTCTGGAGAGCTATTTTGTGGCCAGTCACTCAACGTTACTGATCCTCATTAGACCAGAAAAGTACATGCTTTCCCTCCAGGAAGAGTATGTAAGTGTTGGAATTTCTAACGTTAGAAATGATTGAAACTGAGCAGTTTGAAATGGTAATTTTTCCTACAGCTGAAATTTAAAAGATGACAGTTTTCTTTCCCGTGTCCATTCTCATTGTTTATCAGAACTTAGGCTGTGATTTACATCCTTAACAAGTAAAACGGATAAGCCAGACTTCTTCCAGGCCACTGCATCCCATCGCCTGCTGCTGCTCCAGCCTTTACCAAACACCTGCACTGCCACCTTCTGCCTGTCTTACATCTCGCAGCTAAATTTCCACCACGATTCTTTTTTTTTTTTTTTGCTCATCCTGCCAAATTCAGGATGTATGTCCTAGGAAAACTTGGAATACAAAGAAGAAACCTCATGTGCATATGCACAATTAACATGGTCTGTAAATTGATGTTTTTTCTAGCCGGTCTCTATTCATTGCACTATGCTTAATTCCTAGTTTTAATTTAGAGGAACGGAACTCTCCAGTGCTGCTCCCCATGACCCAAAAAAATTAAAATACTTTGCCCAGAGAAGCTGTGACTGCCCCATCCCTGGAAGTGTCCAAGGCCAGGTTGGATGGGGCTTGGAGCAGCCTGGGATAGTGGAAGGTGTCCCTGCCCATGGAAGGGGGTGGAACATCTTTGCCTTTAAGGTCTCTTCTAAACCAAACCATCCTGTGGTTCTAGGAAAAGAAATCTAAGTGAAGAATATCTATGGCTTATA
>VZTI01001808.1:400672-417800 GCA_013397865.1 Struthidea cinerea | reverse complement strand
TGGCTTATAAATGAAAAAAAAAAAAAAAAAGTCCATTTATTCTTTCTTTTCTGATGAAATATTAGCTAGATGCAATGTCAAGTTGAGGGGAAAAAAGTATCTGAAAGCCAAGTGAACCCCGAGGTACTTTAAACCCTCTCACATTGCTCAATTTAAAGAATTCTTGGTATTTTTCCTTTCCTGATTGAAGGATGGAATACAAAGATCACTCTCTACTTAGAAAAATAAATGTTCTTAGTGAACATGCTAATCCCTGCAGCAGCCAGCCTCAGGCCAAATGGCACTTCCAAGTGGGAGCAGAGGCCCTGGCCCCAGCCCTGGAAGAGAGATGGGCTCAGCACTGTCTCCTGGAAAGTGCCAGAGTCATCACTGAATGTCTAAACCCCAACCTTTAACAGAGAGCCAGGTCTTGCAGGCTTGAGGGACTCGATGCATGCAAGAAAAGGTTGGGAGTATTTCCCCTGCATTGTAAACAGGATTTTTCCCATGCTGAGGGAACAGTGGCATCTGGTGTTCGCTGGGCTCTCCTACAGCCACCGCTTCCCAGGCGGCTGCTGGAACCTTCCCTGGACACGGGCAGGGTTTGGCTCTCCGGTGGCACCTGGGACATGCAGGATGCCCAAGTCATCTCCCCAGAGATCGGGTGGGGGCTCAAGCCCATCTGAATGGCAGCTGGAGGCCTGGGTGGTGCAACAAATCCCAAATTGCTTCTAGTGAAGAAGGGAATCGCTCTTGGGACAGGAATTCCGGGACCGTTGTGCATCTCCCTGGTATTTTCTATGTAATTTAGAAAAGGCAAATTACTCTCTGCATTTTGCTCATTGAAATACGGTTTATTGGTTTCCTAACCCGAGTGCATGAAAGGACATCTCCTACGGAGGTGGACAGAATGACCAACTTGAGCTTGGATCTATAGGGAAACAATTTCTGCTGGTTTCAAGTTGCACATTTTCCAAAGCTCTGCATCCTTCTACTTCACCCAAGGCCCTTTTGCAATATTTCCAGGATACCCTGTGACCAGTTTTATCCGAGTGCTGGGACTGACAGGCTTTTTTCTGTCCTTGTTGTGATCGGTCCATAAACACAAGTTCTGAGCCCGGTTACTCCTCCCTGAGTGTGGAAAGGAGCGGCTGCGCTCTGATCCGATGCTCCTGCAAATTCTTGCTCCTCCTTGTGGCTGCGCTCAGAAACTCAGCGCTTTCCCTGCACGGGGCCTTATTTCAGCAGCTAAACTCACTCAGAGATACTGATTATTGTCCCTTTTGGGCAGCCTGCCCTATTAAGTTACAACAAAATGCATTTTGGTGCCATCAGAACCGGTTTCACAGCGGTGACAGCGAGGGGTGGCTCTGCAAAGGCACTGAACACCGGCCTCCGTGGTCAAAAGCAGCACAGCTAAAAGGATTTCTCTTCTTGCCCCTGAGGTTTCCAAACTCATCAGGTGGTTTTAAGTAGCAGGTAGCACTGGGACAATGTGCCAAGGGCTGGCTTTTGGGTGGCGTCACGTACCTTGGCACGGCGCTCCTCAGACTGACGGATCTCTCTGTTCCGCAACAATTTGTTCAAATCAAACCCTGGATTTGTCGTGCACTGAAGTTTATTTTCTATAAAAACACCGGAGGTTTTCCAAAGGGCAGCTGAACTCCTGCTAGAAAAGAATAAATCAGTAGGAAATGGGCACCTAATGCCAAATTCCACTGAAATTAAATTTGATCCCCATCATCTCCTACAAACACTTTGGTCTTAGGCTGGCAAATGCCCCAACCTTGTAAGTCACCAGGCAATTTAAAGTGTGTGGAGAACAAGCTGCAAAGGCTCTACAAATATCCCAACCCTTTTGCTATCAGCAGTCAACTTAAACATTGTTACCGAACAGACTTACAGAGAGAATAACAAAGGCTGGTTTTGTAATGTTTTCTTTATTAAACGCAGCTTTCATTGCTGTTCTGAGTTGACAAAAATGTTTCCCAGGAAGACTGACAAAAAAAACCAGTTCATAAATATATATGTTTTTTTTCCAAACACCGTAGGTATAAACAAATAAAAGCTCTGGTTTGCTACTTTGGGAGGCCCTGTGTAACCAGCATTTTCAACTGGCCAATTAGCAGCATGTGTGTTAATCAGTGAAGAACTTCCACTTGTTTTTAAATTATCAAATCCAGTGTTTTAAAAATTATTGCTCATTATCAGACAAAACCCCAAGATAAAAAGGATGTTCATTATACCATCCCTGCTGGTAACGAGGATTTTTATATTGACAGTACATGCAGCTTTGGTGGTGGGGTTGTTTTAGGCAATTAAGACCAAAACTTTTCAAAATTGATTGAGATGCTGGGCAATCAATCTGAGGATGTTCCAGGAGCCAAATTCTCTGCAGCTTTGACCTTGGCACCTTCCTAAACTCTACCTTCTTTTAAGATGTCAAGCTGAGCACCCCTGACAAAAACATCTCTCAACCATTAATGGCTGGGGATGGAGCACCCAGCTGTGACACTGCTCCAAGGCTTTGCTGCCTGGAATTAAATCCTGTCCTGGCACAGCCCCTGTCTCTTTCCCAAATCCCCTGGGACCTGCCTGGAGGGCTGAGGTGAGGAAGAGGACCAGTGTGCACAGAGTCACGGAGCTGTAGATGCTGGAGGTGTTTTTCCTCTCTCGCTGCTCCTCCTGGCTGGCAGGCTCGAGGGAGGGAACAGTGGCAGGTACCAGCGGAAGGTGGAAAGCTGGATTTCCTCGCAGCCCTTGGAACTAGAGGCACCTGAACCTCTGCAGTTCCTGGCAGCAATGCCTTGCATGGCAGACCCGCCCCCGCCGTGCCTGTTGCATACACTATTGGCCAGGGGTGTCCCACCAGGGCTACTCTAGGGCAGTTCTCGCTCCCGAGTGCCTGGGAGCACCTTGGGGCCAGCATCTGCCTTCCCGTGCGCTCCTGCTGGGCACAGCTTGCTGGCCTCCCTGCCCTGCTCCAGCTGCCCACTCGCTTCTCCACAGGGAAACAAGAGGGGCACTCTCTGGGCTGGCCCTCGGGCAGAGGAGCCTGTCGCGGAGCGCTGTCCGTGTCACACCGGCGAGGCACATTCCTCAGGGCACCACGGCCGGGACGCTCTGCAGGGCCCTCGCGCCCTCGTCCGCCCTGTCCCCGCCGGGCCGCTTCGGGTACACCGCGCTGGCCATCTTGAAGAACTCGTCCGCAGCGTCCAGGGCGATGAGCCGGTCCTGCCAAACAGTGGGGATTATGGTCACTGCGGGATGCTCCAGGCACATCCCTGCCCGGGGCCCTCCCTCCACAGCCGCTCTCAGGCTAAGCAAGGCGTTAGGTCTCATCTTTTCCCACCCCATGGACAGGATGCAAGAGCATCCATTTGCACAGAACTTATGGAGGGGTGTGGAATTCATGGTGCTGCAACACTGGCATTTCCAAGGAAACTGAACAGCCAAGCTCCAAGTGCAATGTCTGACAGGATCACCCCAGATGCCGCCATGTATCTGAGCATCCTCTGGTTCACCTACTTGCTCCCCCTCATGTGAGCCCCCTGCAGAGCTGGGATGATGGGGTGCATAATGACACATGGGCAAGGACCTTGCTCATCAGATGGAAAATGCAAAGCCGTTTATTGTGCAGTCAGAATTCTCTAAATCCCAGCACCCAACAGGATATCACATCATAGAAACAGGAAAGATGTTCACCACAGTGTCCCCCAATCACCTGGGGTATTACACAGATTTTACCTATGATGGTAATAGGTAAACAATGCCCTATAAGGCCACAAACTACAATGAACACTTCTCATAGGCCCAGCCTGTCCATAAACACACAATCCTCTCTCAGTCCATCTCCGGTGACCTGGATGCACTCCCAGGGCACCTCCGGGCCCAGGACAGAGGCCCTCTCTCTGATCCTCAGGGCCCATCTCTCTGCCACCACCCAGTGCACTCCAACAAGCATCCTGTGGTTCACCTACTTGCTCCCCCTCATGTGAGCCCCCTGCAGAGCTGGGATGGTGGGGGGAAGGTGTGCTCGGAGTACTCACCACCACAAAGAGGTAGCGCTCGGAAAGCTCCCAGCTGGTTGGGAAGATGTTGGTCTCTTCCAAGAGCTTTAACAAGATGTCCCGGGCTTTGCTCATGTTCTGAGAGTCACTGATGATGCTGAGTTTGGTCACTGACAAGAGGGAATCTGCTTCCTTCTGGAAACCTGGGAAAGAGATGTTACAGAAACAAGTCAAACATGAGAGGAGGGTCATCCCTGAGCCCTTCAGGCTCTTGCAAGGTTCCTTATTCCCCTCCACCCTGGGCAGCTGCATCCCTACTTCCTAAAACAAACCAGCACTCCCTCAGGCAGGCTGTGGGACAGGTATAAACTTGCTGGTGAGGAAGATAAATCACAAAAGTATTCACAGCGAGTTCGTTGCTGGTTTTCCTGAGAAAAGGTGTGTGAACATGCACAACCCAGGGTGTTGATTCAGCTTTTCCATGTTCCTGATGCTGACAGAGCTTTCAGGGCTGCTGGGGCTTCCTAAATCAGGTAACAGGGATAAAACCTGTGGCAGTAATGAATGTCAGGCTAATTGTTCCTGTAGCAGTCAGCATTGATTATAGGAAGGGTATCCAGGGAAGGAAAGGTGGAGGAGAATGAATGTAGGGGTCTTTAAATGCAATGGCTACCATTAACTCTTTGTTCAGCTCCAGGGGGCTGGTAGTGATGCATCTCACATGAACACACTTCTGGGGTAAAAGTGGTGGGCTTATGGTTAAAGCAGAGGCCTGGATAACAGAAGATAGCAGGTTTCACATCTGGTTGCTCATTTAGCTTTGCTAAGGCCAAATGATCCCTGGCCTTGAGCTTCCCCAGCCTTTGCAAAACATCTCCAGGGCCATGGCAGATGTGAGGGGGATGTGGGAGAGCCTTTCTGAGCCTGCAGTAAGAGATGGAAGGATGCCAAGTTATCCCTCCCATGCTTGGCCTGCACAGGCTGTGTGAGCACCTGGGTGGAGATGAGGGCTGACACCTCATTATGGATTTATGATGTTCCTCCCACCCAGATGCCAGAATAGCAGGTAGGGCAGGAGTGGCTGAGATACCCATCTCTGGCTCTCACTGAGAGTATCCTGGAATAGACTCGCTCATCCTCCTCTCATCAGCCACCAACCACCTCCAGAGCGTGATGGAAGTCACCCAGCTGATGCGCTGGCACATCCTGAGTGCCACATGCTGTGTGCCAGGCAGTTGGGAAAACCCCATCACACCCACCACCACCACTTGGAAACAGCAGTAGGAGGGTTTCTGTGGAGCAATTCCACTCGGTGAAAGAATATTTCAAATTCCCTTGGGAGCAAACAAGGTGAGTGGCTTAGCTCTGATCAGCTGCCACGGGCTAAGGAAGCGAAAGAGATGTATCTGTGCTCCCATCTGAAAGGAATATTCATTCCTTCCTGCTTATCTTGTTTAGAAAAACCCAGGGTGAACTCCACTGCAAGGTTTCCACAAGGAACCTTGAAATGGATGACTGTGCATGTTATTATGGGCTTGGAAGGTGATCGTGGCTCACGGGTTTTTGACGTGCCTGCAGACACGGTGTCCCTGTCCCCTCCCCGCCATGCCTGAGCCCTGAGGAGCCTCAGATGCCATGTGGGACACCTGAGGGCACCGCTCAGCAACCTCCTTTTACTTCCCTCTTCCCCAGCTTGATTTTGTGCAGCTGTTCCCATCCTCAGCCATGGTAGGATCTCACATTTGGTACCACTGGAATTACATCCTTTTGGCCTCCAGCTTACCTAAATCCTCCAAAATGTGTTTCCACCTGCTCCTCACTTCTTTCCGGGTCTGCCGTAAGGTGTAAATGTCATAGTTGAGCTTCTGCCACTCCTGCAAAGCAAAGGGATGAGGGACACTCGGTCATTGGAATCTGCCGCTTTTGAAGGCATTTCAGCTTTGAGGAAGGGAGCCAGAGGTGCAGAGTTGGTGGAGGCACTGAGCTATGAGGTGGTGGGTGTGAAGGTCGATGACCAGGCTGCTGTTGCCCCTGGAAGAAATGACACTGACCAACACAGAATATTTAGCCTGACACTTGCTTCCGCATCTCTGTGTCTTCTCTGTTCAAAACACCTTCCAATTTCCCTGAATTACAGAATTTAGCTCAGGTGTTGCTGACAGCTGCTCCTCAGTCAGACATGGAGCCTGCTGTTTGGCACTGAACTGGAGCAGGCAGGTGTTCAAAAGTACCAGAAAACAAGAAAAACAGACTTTTTTTAAAGATCAGGGTACCCTTTTTTAAAAGGATAGAGGTGCACGTGGATGGATGAGGGCTGAACTGGAGTCATCTGACATGCTAACCCGCAGTGGCTGCCAGTTGCTGCAGTTAATGCCTCACTTCACTGCACAGCTGAAATCCTTGCACTGGACCTCCAGCTCTAGAGCTGGATAATAGGACACTGGGCAAGAAGGAAGGGTTTGGGGTTATTTATTAAAGTCACAACACATTTAAACACAACCGCACAAGTTTTGTGGTAGGCTTGGCAGTGCTGGGTTAATAACCACATTCAATGATTTAGGTAACTTTTCCAACGTGAATGATTCTGTGATTCCATGACTCTATAAACATGCATTCCTGTGGAATTCTGCAAGAAAACCAGGAGCACTTTTCCCAGCTTCTCCTAGCTGAGTTTAATCAATGTACACACTCCTAAGGGTGCATTTTTAGGAGCAGCCCATCAGCAGGGTCACAACATCACCTGATAACCTCCTTCCAGTAACAACCTTAATTAATCTCATTTCTCAGCAAGAGATTACCTAGATGGGCTCCTGAAGAATAAACAGGTGTTAATTTGTGCTGCTGCCCTGAGATTTTCCTACGGGCCACGCTGGGTTCAGAGCAGACAAACAATACCCACAGAGGTCGGCTGTGACTGTTTTCTGGTACTTGGTCAAAGAGCTGACTTGATTCCACAAAGATTTGAAGATTCCTTAGTGTTTTTTTCCTGAATGTGGCTGACACGCCACGACTGCAGAGATTTAAAGCCAAGCCTGTTTTCCTGCTGATCGGCACTAGCTGCAGGAAGCCCTGGGAGATTACACTCTGGAAAAAGCAGCCGGCGGGGTTAAGACAGTGGTGACTTCATGTCAGGAGAGCAGGGGAACCGGCTCTGCCACAGCCGCTCGCTCCCAGAAAACAAAATCCCCTTCCAGAGGCACATTTCCCTCTCTCCTGAAGTGGCACTTGAGAACAGCTTGGCTGCTTGCGCAGGAGGGCACCTGGCTGCCAGCACAAGGCACCAGGACAGCCCTTCGCCAGAGAAATGAGGCAGGGGCAAGACTTTCCTCTCCCGTGACACCGGCTCGGAGCTGGGAACTGAGCTCCTCTGGGTGGAAAAGAAAAGAGGGGGGTTATTGTGTTAAAGCTTTGTGGGAAGTGTATTGAAAACTTGAGAGTTTTTAGAAAGAGGCTGAAAAACTGTATGATGCCTTGGTCCCCGCTGGCAGGGGTTCCTTGGAAACGCCTTGGCCCTCTCGTGACCCCCTGGCACAGGCAGAAAGGAGAGGGAGCCAGTCTGGGCATGCTGGTGGGGGAATAGCTGCATGTCTCTGCCCTCCCACGGAGATAAATAAGGCCTTTAGTGCAGACAATCGATCCAGACAGCCACTGTGATCCCAGGCGTGCTTCACGCCGTGGAATTAGGGAGCTGGGGCACTGGGAAAGATGCTCCTCTCCGCAAAATGTGGCCTGCTGGCACCCAGCAACAGCTTTCAGGGCCATGGGGATTTACCCCACGGTATGAGCCAGACTCCTCGCTAAGCACAGCGAGCAGCGCTTAGCATGCAGGGAAGCTGCTCCTGATTTTCTCTGGATTAACAGCAGTGTGTTTTCCCTTGTCTATTTTTGTTTCAAGGGAATCTAGGTTACAGCTTTCTTGTACATCATAGTGTCTGAGTTGTGTTATGGAAGTGAATACGGCGAATATTCAGTCCCAGGGGGGCTCTGACAGTGTCCTGTCAGTGGAGAATTTGGGGAGTGTGCTTTGGTACAGAAAATGATTGATAACTGTGGTGCCTGGGCGGGGCCTCTTGTTCTGGTGGGATTTCTTTTGCCTGAGCGTGGAGCTGAATGCGTTTACATTTCTGCAGAAAGCTGGGAGGAGGTTGCTTGCAGCCACAGAAAAGGAAGTAGGGAAGCAGATTATCAGGATGATATGGGGCTGAGCTCTCAAAGGGGCTCGTGCCCTGCTCTCCATCAGTCTCACAAACCACCGGGTTTTCTCAGGCAATCCCTTGCAGCAGAGGCATCCGAACAGCCGTGGGCTGTCCTCTGTGTGCCTTTAATGAGGGAATAAACTCAAGAGCATCTTTCCACACCCAAAATTATTCTTAAAAGCATCTCCCTTGAGCTACACAGCAGAGGAAGAGCAAAGCTTGCCCTGCCCGTGCACAGGCAAGGGCAACATCAGAGGCTCTGTGGAGGATGTTCCCATCGCACATCCCGTGAGTCACCAGGGAGCGTTTGGAGGGGCAGGCGGCATCACGAGGCTGCTCAGCCCCGAAGGGCAGGCGGCTCCACACCGAACCCCTCTCCCTCGGCCTTCTCGGGAAGTCAGATGGAACTCCTGGGGCGGGGAGGAGGTTTCTCGCACATGGGACTGGGAAAGCACGGCGGGAGACCGAAATACCAAACCTGCGGCGTTTCCGTGTGGCTGGGACATCCCAGCCATGCACTCAAAAGCAATCCTTTAAGAAATAGACTCTTTTGCCAAAATCTGAGTTAACCACAGGAAACCAAAGCAGGCTGCAGTTCCCGGCCCTGGTTTTTTTGCAGCCAGTTTTGCCCTTTAAACCTACAGAGCAGGGCACAATAGATACCAGTGGGGGCTCGAGAGAACCCTGAATGTGTGAGTCAAGAATATCCCAGGAGCAGCAGGGAAACCCCGCTGCCTCCCTCCTCTACATGCTCAGCCCTTCGAATATTTACCTGGAAAACTTCCCCAGGCTCTCTAGTGTGAAGCACTAAATCTGCAAATGCCAAATGACATGGAATGAGCCAGGCTGGTACATAACTCAGAGCTCTAGGAAAAAATGTGCCACGAGAACAGGCAACACTGTCCAACTTCTCATCCCTGATCATATGAAAGTTTCCTAATTACTAGGGAGCTTCCTTTACGTTGCCAGAACAATCCTCTACCAAATCCATTGCCTTTATTCTCTTAAAAGCAATTGAGGTCACCGTTCTGTTCAAAAGTTATTTTAGAAATTAGGTCAAAACAGAGTTATCAGGGAAAGACTCCAAAATATCAGTCCAGGCAGGTACCAGGGATGCTCCTGCTCCAGCTCCACTGGAAGTAGTTGAATAAATATAAACTATAGACCAACATCTCATCTTAGATTGAGCTTAAATTGGATTCTTTTTAAGAGAGGCATGCAGACATTAAGAGGGTCAGGTCTGGGCTCCCCAGTCGGCATCCCCGGCCCTGGATAAATCCCATCACCTCTCTATGCCCCAGCAACAGCCAGTCACAATACTGACCTTCTCTGTAACCCATTTAAAAAAGAATAATCCTGTAGGAGAGCAGGAGGAGAAAGAAAAACAGGCCTTGTCAGCTCATTAATGGGCTTTTCAGGGGGATCACGCCAGCATCGCTCTGCTAGCCAGGCTCCTAGCAGGGATGCAGGCTGAGGGATTGCCTTTGCTAGTGGGGTTTATGATCCCACCTTTCCCTAGGGAACGAGTAAAGAGAAGAGAGAAACAGTGCATTTGCAGCAAGCCACAAGACCAGGGGATTTTCCTCAGTCATCATGCAAAATGCCATCTTTAGTTTCTGTTCACAGAGCTGTGGCACAGCTGCCCTAGCTCTGTCTCCTTCTCTGAAGCTCCTTTTCTGAAGCCAGTATTGGTGCACAGCTCCCTGCCCACAGCTGGGTAACTCCACACATCCCACCAGAGGCCGTGGAGAACCCAGGGCCACCCAGACTGGACCTCATGGAGGGGATGATGCCACCTCACACTCATTAGCCCAGCAGCGACCCCAGTGCAGCTCTTGCTGCTCATTTCACCAGATTTGAGATTTATTTTACCCTACAAAAGGCTCAGTGATGCTGCAGAGCAGCAGTAGGAAAAAAAAAAAACATTTTTCCCATATTCAAAACATGACCCTGGCCTTCAAAAGCTGTAATGACAACTCTGATCTTCAAAGGCTGCATCTGCTTGACCAGCCCCTCAAGCCAGCCCTTCAGCAAGGGCTTTCCTGGTTTTCTCTGTACAAGCTAAGGACACACCGAGTTTGGACTGGAGCTGCCAATTTCCCAGAGCAGGGCTGCCAGCAGGGACAGAGGGAAGACACAGCTCCACATGGATCAGGCGTGGGTGCAGCTCCATGGTGGGGGCAAAGAACTGACCCCAAGAGAGGGCACCAACACTGCCAAGACGGTGCCAATACAGATAAAGAACACACGACGGAGAGCGACCTGTTCTTCAGGATCCTTCCAAAGGCCTGTGCTGGGAAAACCCTGAGATACAGGTGGGGAATGGCAAAGCACACAGCGAGTGCACTGCACGCCAGAATTTCTTTGTTAAATGAAGGAGCAGAAATGCAGGAAACTGTCCTTTCAGTCCACTTTAACCAAAGGAAGAAAAGGACCTATGGTTTCGTAACACTTGTGCACTGCACGAGGAAACTGTTCCTCCATCCCGTCCTTCAGCATCCACAGGCTCCCTCTGGGGATTTCGGGAGCAGAGCAGCCCCCAAAGCAGATTGTGGCTTTTGCAGCCCAGTGTTGTTCCACAATTAGACTTTTTTTCTCTCTCTCCGAGCTGAAGTCTCGTTAGGAGGGGAGGGCACTGCAATCTGGCCTAGTTTGAAAATGCTTGCTGGAGTAAGGAGAGATTTTGGCACCCAGGGCTGAGCACAGGAATGTTGGCTTTGCTGTCCAAGCCCCTCCCTGTCCTGCCACCCAGCAAGAGCTGCTGCTGGGCCTCCTCGTGGTGCCTCAGTTTCCCAGCTGCAAGAGGGGACAGCAGAACAGCTGCCAATCCCGGGCTGCAAAGGGCACGGGGCCACATTCAAAACAAGCGTAAAGTGCCTTGGCTTTCCTCAAAACTTTCCTCACTGTTGTCCTGATGTTGTGCTCCTCAGGCTTTTTAACAATTGCACTGCATATAAAAGCAGAGTCTGTGATCCTGCCTTTGCTGCGGAGAGGAAGCCCCGTGAGGTTTGGGCTTTCCTTTTCTGCTGGCAGGCACGGGGACTGCTCAGACCTGCTAAAAACCCTACAGCTCCACTGAAGGCAGGATTTAGGGCAGGATTTAGAACAGACAGGCACACTGGGTTTAGGACAGGCAGGGGCAGGAGCACTCTCCGGCTCACCCATACATGATGCTCTCCTCTGCTCCCTGAACAGGGCGGACACACAACACTCCTGTGCGCCAGTGCAGCCCCCTAATGGAGCTGTCCTTGTTTCCTTCGGCCACTTTGGGATGGATGAAGCTCCCTGGCTTCTCTCAGACAAGCAATTGCAAGGTAGAGAGAGCAGCAGCGGGGAGGGAAGAGATCTCCAGTTAGAGCTGTAAAGGTCACATGCCACCATGAAAACATTGTTACAAAACCATCTATTGTAAACACCATGATTAAATCAAACTGACCAAAAAAAAACCCCATTAATGGGGATTCTGGCCAATGTATGCAAGGATTCCATGACCTCATTTAGCTTATTACACATGTAATTTTGATCTCTCTGGAGTTTAAGGCTCCTTGCAAAGCTGAGCTGGTTTTTGGTTTACAGAGACTGTCACAAGAGAAACAGTTACACTCCTGCAGACTCTTGGATGAAGTAGGATCATGTTGAAGTTAAACATGAAGCCTCCAGGCTTTCTTGCAAACGTTCTGAAGTCATGAAAGCAATCAGAGAGGGGGAAAATGTGTCACTGTTTGCTACAGCCTGCTCCTAATCAGGCCACTGCAATCTCCTTTGCACTGAAGTGCCTTAGCAAAGGAAATCAGGGCTGCAAAACAGCCTTTATGTAACAGCCATGATTTTTCCCTTCCCACTAAGAGCTGTGCCAGTTCCCTGCTTCCCAATAATTGCCGTGCATCCCGCTGGAGAAGGATTTAACTTGACACGTCCCCAGAGTGGCAGCGCAGCTCCGGGCACTGCCAGGGCCGGGCAAACGTCAGCCTGGCCATGGAAAGGACAAACAGGGGAATATCGAACCAAAACAGCAGCCTGGGAAGCCAGGAAATGGGGCTGGGCCCCCAGTGCTCCCAGCACACGTTTGTGGGTTGTGGTGGTTGCAGGGCATCATTCCCATGCGTGTTCCAGCTGCCATGAATGCCTGGGAAACCTTCCCAGAATCTCCCTGCTTCCTTATACATGTCAAACACATGCATCTTCCTCATGCTCTTCCCATTCCCTGTTGCTTTCTCTTCCTTTCTGTCTCTTCTATTCCTCCTCTCAGTTTCCTTCCCTGAGAAGTCCATTTGTCCCTGGTCTCCATCTCAAGCCTACCTTGTGTCTTTTCCCACATCCCTGGATGTAGGCAGCCCATTACTGACCTCCTGACTTCCTTGGTTTTTAAGTGTCAGCTGCTATGTTCCCTCACGCCTCCATGGAAGGCACATAACCCTTGGTTTGGGCTGACCAAAGATGTACAGAAAGAGAGATTTCTGAAGGGGAGGGGGAGAGAGGGGAGAAAAGATTCTGGAGGCAATTCATGCTCAATGGGATAATGCCCTGGGAGGGCACTGGAAGTATCCAAGCCGAGGAGAACACAGAGATTCTCAAAATAGAGGGAGATGAACCCAAGGGTACCATGGAGATGAGAAACTCATCACACCTCAGGGCAGCTCTTCCTGGATCAGCGCTGGAGATACCCCCGAGCTTCCCAGGGATGAGATGGCCACAGAGGCATCCACACCAGATAAAATCTGGAGGGTGATGGAACAGACAGGAGGACCTGGTGCCTATATGAGCCACATTGGGGGACTTTGGGGTCTTCACAGCAGCTTAATCGAAGGAAGGGCATTGACCTGCTGGTGTCAGTCCAGAGGAGCCCACCAAGGTGATCAGAGGGGTGGAGCAGCTCTGCTATGGGGAAAGGCTGAGAGAATTGGGATTGTTCAGCCTGGCGAAGAGAAAACTCCAGGGTGACCTATTTGCAGCCTTCCAGTGCCTGCAGGGAACCCTATAGGAAAGATGGGGCAAGACTCTTTACAAGGGCCTGGAGTGACAGGACAAGGGGAAATGGCTTCAAACTGACAGAGAGCACGTTTAGATTCAATATTAGGAAAACAGTCTTCTCTGTGAGGGTGCTGAGGCCCTGGCACAGGGTGCCCAGAGAAGCTGTGGCTGCCCCTGCATCCCTGAAAGTGTCCAAGGCCAGGCTGGATGGGGCTTGGAGCAACCTGGGCTAGTGGAAGGTGTCCCTGCCCGTGGCAGGGGGTGGAACTGGATGAGCTTTAAGGTCTCTTCCATCCCAAACAGTTCTGTGATTCACCAGGCACTGCCAAAGCCTGGGGTGTGACAAGAGCCCCGAGCCCCAGCCCGTGGTGGGGCCGAGCGCTGGCGCTGCCTCACCTCCGAGTCCTTGTCCAGCTGGTTCCTGACCACGATCATGTTGTAGAGCACGCGGTCGTCGTCGGCCTCGGTGTGGGTCACGTCGTGGGGGGTGCTCCACAGGTTCTGCTCCTCATCCCGCGCCAGCGTGGCTCCGAAGGACGCGTAGGGGTTGTTGTTACTGCAGAGAGAGAGGGGCAGGCAGCGTTAGCACCGGGCTGGCCCCTGCTACCTTCCCAGTGCCCACTGCTGTGCCCTCCCCTCTCCCAGCCCAGTCCTGCTGCCAGAAGGGAGGGAGAGGAGTAGGGGAAATGAGGAGACAGAGGTTTTTACCTTAGCAAACACCCTGACCAGGCAAGCCATGGTTCAACCCAAATCATGCAATGCCCACAGGTGCTCCTGCCTGAGAGCTGCAGTGATGTGCTGAGCAGTGCAACAACAGACAAGGCATGGAAAGAACATTCAGCCCCATCTCTCTTGGGGAATGGAGATGTCCTCAGCCTTCTAGTGAATTCCAGGCTTTACCTGCTTAGCAAAGCTGAGCATCATCTTCTGGGAAGGCTGTCCCCATGGAGGTGGGGAGCTTTTCTCTGCACTGAGGCAGTTCTGTGTTTTATGGCTTTATGCAGCTATTAGGATGTGCAATTTTTTAACAGGGATACTTCTTCCAGGAGAACTTTTACCAGGGGATTTCCATAAAGCATCTAATCAAGATGTCCAGGCACTTGAGCAGAACGATACAAGCAGAGAAGTATTTTTGGCCTTACCACCCTGTGGCAATCCCCGCTCACTTGTTGTTAGAACAACCCACTGTTGATTTCATTTGCTACCCAAACCCCATTCCTTTCCCAAGGAACCCATCCAGAGAAACTTCAGGTAACACTGTGGGTGCCATGGCACCAAGCCATAAAAAGATGCTAAGAGGAGCTCCAGCACACAGATGAAATAGAAAAAAATCTAATTCCCATCAGCATTCCAGCAGGAAGGTTAATTAGACTTTCAACACACCGAAAACCTGAGCAACAGGTAATAAGGGGAAAGATAATCTCTTATAATCCCTCATTAAAGACAAGCAAACGAGGGGAACTTGGAGGGTGTGGAGGGCACCACAGTTTCTTCAATGGTGGAGCAGACAGGGAGGCAGCACTCAGGAGCCAACTGTGCCATCAGCAGGAGTTCACTCCCACCCTGCCTTCCACAGCTTCTTCCCACTCAGGCATTTAACCACTACTCTTAATATCTGAATTACTTAAAACACCCATATTTAGCAATAACATTGCCACACCTGAGCTTTTCTGAGCCACTCCCTCCCTCACAGCTCGAAGGGCACTTCCCAGCACATTCCAATTTCCAAATCACAGCGTGGAGCATCCTGTAAGGCATGTGGCAGTGCCCAGGAGCCAGCAAATCCATACCAGCACCGAGAGCTCTGCCAACAACTCTTCCAAGCAACACTGCAAAGGAAGAAATGGGAGGGAAAGGAGGAGCACGTGAACAGCAGTGGCTTTGCAGGTTAAGGAATCTTCGTGGGACCAGAAGGGACTCAGAGCATTTCACACTCGGGATTTTATCCAGGAAATGGTGAGCACCAATGCTTCATCAACAGATTTTGGCTCCAGGGGGCTTTCAGTTCACATTAAATGTTGGGATTTGTGGCCCAAATATTTAGTTTATTTTCATCCTGAGTACACCATCTGAGCCAGACCCCATCTTCACACATCAAGAGACAACCAAGCAGCCTGGATGCTTTACAACACCAGTTCCCAAACCTAAAACTCAGCTAAAAGATCTGAAATCTCGAGCAATTCGTTCATTTTAAACAACACTGCAGTAAAAATAAAAATACAGCCAAAAAGCTATTGCAAGATCCCCACTATGAAATAAGAGCCCACAGCCCCCCGAGGAGGGGCAAGCCAGCAATTAGGCTGTTAGATTAATTACGCTGGCACACTTGTACAAGAGCAAGTGCCTTTCGAATTCCCAGAATTTATAGAGGCTTTCCTTCTTAGGGCCAGCATTAATTGGATCGCCGGCGGAAGGCGTGTTACTAAAGCGAGGTGCCAGGTGAGGGACAGCCACCGTGGCCACGGGGCAGCAGGAGGGAGCCTCTCCGCACGTGTGCTCGGCTCTCGGGAGGTTAATGCCAATTTCCTGGGCTGGAGGCCCCATGCTTGGGATTAGCCGGTTATTATTTAGGTAACTGCTTTACCAGCGCCAGATCAGGACGTTTCAAGCCGTGTGTCACCAGCTCTGCTGTTACCTGACACCGATGCAGGACACGCCGGGAGCATCCCACCCTCCTCCGCGGAACGCCTGTGTCGCACCGATGGCGCAGGGAGGGCACGGTCCCTACCGCATCCCGGGGCTGGGATACCCTGTGCGGTGCCAGGACCGCGGCTGGCATCGGGGAAGGAAGGAAAGCCGCTGCAAAACCTCTGAACAGATGTTTTGCCACGTGCAAACCCTCCTTACGTGCTTCCACTGCTCTTCTCCACGAGTCAGGGAGAATCTGTTCATACAACACCCCCAAACTCACGCTCTGTGCACAAAGCAGATGTGACCAACAGCAGGAGAGCAGGAGCTGCTCCCCAGAGATCAGCACACTCGCATAAAGCCGGCTCCGGCTGTGCATCGTTATCTCCTCTCCGGCATCCCTGAGCAGAGCCAGGCTGGAGAGCTGGGGGTGTTCACCTGGAAAAGGGAAGGCTCCAGGGAGACCTTAGAGCCCCTTCCAGTGCCTGAAGGGGAGAGTGACCTTTTACAGAGGCAGATAGTGATAGGACAAGGGGGAACGGTCTTAAACTAAACGAGGAGAGATTTAGATGAGATGTTAGGAAGAAATTCTTCCCTGTGAAGGTGGTGAGGCCCTGGCACAGGTTGCCCAGAGAAGCCGTGGCTGCTCCATCCCTGGACGTGCTCCAGGCCAGGTTGGACGGGGCTTGGAGCAACCTGGGATAGTGGAAGGTGTCCCTGCCAATGGCAGGGGGTGGAACTTTAGGGTTAAGGGGATGAGCTTTAAGGTCCCTCCCAACCTAAACGATTCTGGGATTCTATGACCCCAGCCTGCGAACGCAGCTCTGCATAACCTAGAGCTGCCCGGCAGTGGGACCTGACCCCCTGGATAGGAACACAGGGCCCCTTTTTGTTCAGTGCCTCGGCTCCTCTACTGAAATCCCACCGTGGAAAGACAAGCGCTGGACCGTCCCTATGGCCGGGGAACATGGGGAACACAGAGGGGATGCCGCGGGCAGGGCTCCGGCGAGCACCGCGCCGGCTGTCAGAAGGAGCGCAGCCCCTGTGGCAGCCGACCCGGGCGGAAAGAGAACGGGAAGCCGCTCGTTCCCGCCAGGGGAAGATCCCTCCGGAGCCTCGAGCGCTCCGGCAGGGGATGTCCAGCTCCAGCGGCGGTGACAGCGCGGGGAGTGGGACTGGGGACAGCGGGGCGAGGAGGGGCTCACGGGTGCCCGGGTGGGCGCATCCCCCGCGGCGGGGCCGCGCCGGCTCTCACCTGAGCAGGGGCTCCTTCTCGGGCGCCGCCGCCTCGCCGCCGCAGCAGCCGCAGCAGCCGAGCGATCGCAGCCAGGCCCACAGCCCCAT